>JBBGZY010000416.1:1605000-1797500 GCA_037952925.1 Lithobates clamitans | reverse complement strand
ACAAACCAATATTCTGAATCAAGATTCCTTGGTCAGTAGTAAAACCCACACATAAATACGATTAAGTAGCAGCAACAATACTCCTATCACTATAGCTGATCATATCAGAAACGTATTAATTTATTATACCTACAGCACCTTATATGATATCACAATATTATATCAAAACACATCATTGTGTTAATGGTCATTTTTCAAATCGAGCAACAATGCTTAATTTACAATATTGCAAGACCTATAGAAATAAACCGAGACCTCTACATCCTATTTCTAATTAGGTACATGAAAATATTCCATAGCTCATAGATAAAATATTACGAATGTTTCATATAAATGAACCAGTCTGCGTTTTCTTTATCCACTGATGGTTATGTGTTATGCAACGTGCCTCGCACACACAGGTCAGGTCAAGAGTCCTTTTACAATTATAAGTGGTTTTTTTTTTATTATTATTAGAAATTTTTGCAATAGAATACTAGTACATTTTTTTTTTTTTTTTACTATTTCCAATAAAGGGCATATTTTTTTCCTTAGCGGAACTGTTATGTCTGGTTCACACTCAGGAGCAAGTTGATTTACGTAAGCTCATTGACGCCGGTGTTCTACACCATTAAGACGTTCAGATTACAGGATATTTTTAAAAAGGTGAAATCTGCTCTGGGCATGAGATGCTCATAGCACAAAGTTGTGGGCTGGTAAAAAACGATTCTTTTAATATATCTAAAAGTCCTTTTAATAGTGAAATGGAAGTACTGGTGTGGGAATTTCAAGCAACATCCGGAGGGTGTTATGACATCACAATAGTTGTGTTTAAAGGTACAAGAGCCTCTGTTATTCTTGCCGTACTATTGTTATTGCTATTCACAGTGGTCCGTGTTTCGGGCTATTGTTTGCTATGTCATATTTTATTGTATAAATGACAAAAAAAAAACATTTTCTTCAATAAAAATTACCTGGCTCAAAAAAATATATCTAAAAGTGAAGCACTGAATTTATTTTTTGTCCCCTTTATACTGGTGACCTGATTCGCACTGAATTTATTTTTTGTGCCCTTTATACTGGTGACCTGATTCGCACTGAATTTATTTTTTGTCCCCTTTATACTGGTGACCTGATTCGCACTGAATTTATTTTTTGTCCCCTTTATACTGGTGACCTGATTCACACTGAATTTGTTTTTTTGTCCCCTTTATACTGGTGACCTGATTCGCACTGAATTTATTTTTTGTCCCCTTTATACTGGTGACCTGATTCGCACTGAATTTATTTTTTGTCCCCTTTATACTGGTGACCTGATTCGCACTGAATTTGTTTTTTTGTCCCCTTTATACTGGTGACCTGGTTCTTTAAACAAAAACTTACACAGGTGAGGAGGGTGAGCAGAGTTTCCCATCCCCCCACCCCCCCTACCAGATCAGGTTCTGGCATTCGTATATATGCCACGGCACTGTGCATAAGGGAATGACCAGGTATATTTCAGCCCATAGATGATTCCAGGGATGTAACTTACACCCACAACAGGTTCGAGCATTAAAAAAAAAAAAAAAAAATAACAGGTAAAATTAGTAAATTGTATTAGTAATAATATGAATAATAATAATTAAAAATTAGTTTAATGTATTAAAATAATAATAATAAATCAGTCAAATGTTTTAATTTTCTGTTCTAATCATGACATGCATTCCTTTTTTTTTTCCTTAAAATAAAATACTTATTTTTGTAAAAAAAATTAGTAATCCAAGGTTTGTTATCTAGAAGACAGAAGCATGTTTAATGCAAAAAATATTTTTTTTACGATATATAAAACATCCATTGTGCAAAATTTTTGTTAAAAAGCTATTACCTGCAACGGAATAAAGATAGCACACGTATGTACTAATAGACACATGAACAAGCACAGAGAGGAAAAAAAAAAATACGGAAACAGATATCACAAGTCACACAGCTTAGAGAATTGATACTTTTGCACCTTAATCCATGCACTGACCGACTTGTCATTTATCTAATTAGTGAGCTACTGTATTACGAAGTGCTATATATATATATTTTTTTTTTGGTGATACATTCTCCTTAAAAGATTAATAAATGGAAATGGTAACTTATCTAATTTATATTCCATTACACTACTTAAAAGTTTTGCTACAATTTAAAAAACAATGTTAGTCTCACTTATCCCAACTGTCTTTTATTCACACCTATCATAGGTCTAAATTCTTTTCAGACTGGTCCACACAATATGCGTTGCCATACATTGGCTCATTTCATACCACTGGAAATCATCCACACTACCCTTATCTCAACTTATAACAAGAATCAATAATATTCTTCTTATGGAAAAGATATTTCACACCCTAAATAATTCAAAACATATATTTGATAAAAAAATGGAACCCTTCACTCACGCAAATCAGTTTATTAACTCGGAATAATTAATTGTCTGTATCTAATACTCATTAAAATAAAAATAAAAAAACTTGAAATGTATGTACCAAAATTGTACAACTTCTGTATACACAAACATAATTTTTTGTAAGACAATCTATTTTTCTATGTATTTCTCTTGATATTTGTCATTTTGCTCTGTACCACCTTTTGTACCTAATAAAAAAGTTTGTAAACAAAAAAAAAAGTTTTGCTACAATTTTTCTACAATACAACTAATAATTATGGCCCTTACACACAATCCGAATATCGTATAAAAACTGTCGTCCGAGGAAGAATCATACGATTTTCGGAGCGTGTGTACACTACTTTCGAGAGCCAATCACGACAGTTCATCTGATATTATTGGACCGGACATGCACGAAAATGTTCCTTGTACCATACCAGATCGTACGATTTTCATTTAGTCAGTATAGTTGTCGTCCGAAAATACAATACAAATACATTACAACACATGACATCACTTCTGATTTTTTTTTTTTTTCTACGAGAATTTTCATGACTATTTACCTATTCAATTTATACTTGCGACTATTAAGCGAAAAAGGTTGTACGCCTTGACTTACGATATTCAGATCGTGTGTACGGGCCATTGGGCCTCATGTACACTGCTGGTGGTAAACGGACGTTTACCGATCAGTTGGGCGTTTGTTTCAGTTGCCCCTGAACTCTCCTCTATGTTATCTTATCAGTACATGTACACAGGATCCCCAATCTCTCCTCTATGTTATCTTATCAGTACATGTACACAGGATCCCCAATCTCTCCTCTATGTTATCTTATCAGTACATGTACACAGGATCCCCAATCTCTCCTCTATGTTATCTTATCAGTACATGTACACAGGATCCCCAATCTCTCCTCTATGTTATCTTATCAGTACATGTACACAGGATCCCCAATCTCTCCTCTATGTTATCTTATCAGTACATGTACACCGGATCCCCAATCTCTCCTCTATGTTATCTTATCAGTACATGTACACCGGATCCCCAATCTCTCCTCTATGTTATCTTATCAGTACATGTACACCGGATCCCCAATCTCTCCTCTATGTTATCTTATCAGTACATGTACACAGGATCCCCAATCTCGCCTCTGTTATCTTATCAGTACATGTACACAGGATCCCCAATCTCTCCTCTATGTTATCTTATCAGTACATGTACACAGGATATCCGATCTCTCCTCTATGTTATCTTTTCAGTACATGTACACAAGATCCCCAGTCTCTCCTCTATGTTATCTTATCAGTACATGTACACCGGATCCCCAATCTCTCCTCTATGTTATCTTATCAGTACATGTACACAGGATCCCCAGTCTCTCCTCTATGTTATCTTATCAGTACATGTACACTGGATCCCCAATCTCTCCTCTATGTTATCTAATCAGTACATGTACACAGGATCCCCGATCTCTCCTCTATGTTATCTAATCAGTACATGTACACAGGATCCCCAATCTCTCCTCTATGTTATCTTATCAGTACATGTACACTGGATCCCCAATCTCTCCTCTATGTTATCTTATCAGTACATGTACACTGGATCCCCAATCTCTCCTCTATGTTATCTTATCAGTACATGTACACAAGATCCCCAATCTCTCCTCTATGTTATCTTATCAGTACATGTACACTGGATCCCCAATCTCTCCTCTATGTTATCTTATCAGTACATGTACACTGGATCGTTTATAGTAGTTTCTAGGCGTTCAGTACGGATGTTCAGAGTTATTTGAAACGCCAAACACCTGTAACCGCGGTAACTCACTTTTAGCCGCATATCATTTACAGGCCTTTTTTTAAGTTTTTAACAACTTGCAAAAAAAAAAAGTACGCTTCTAAGCGCAAATGCGGCTAAACGCGGCATGTAAACACGGCAAAACGGACGTTTGTAAACGTCGGTTACTATCTGTCAAGTTAGATCGTTCAGGAGAGGTTTTAAAACGTCCCGCGTACATGAAGCCTCATAATAAAAACAGACTCATTTTGTAAAAATAGATTTAAAAAATGATCACACTTATTCAAAATTGCTTATTTTTAAAGTGCAGCAATCTATAGCAATATATCAGAAATAATATCGCCCTGGTTTGATGAAGCATGAATTCTGATTGGTTGCCATGAGCTTTTGCGTTGCAGAACTTGCACTTAAGAATAAGCACCCATTACTGAATATATATATAAAAAATAAAAAAAAGTAAATAATTGAATCCCACCTGGTAATGGTTATAGTCAAGCATTTCCAGCATGCTACAGTCCAACGGTTGTAGCTTAAAATCACCAAATTTGGTTATCTTTATCTCTCGAGCTGCTTTATTCAACCTCCACCAACAAGTTTTGCTAAGTGCGCACTAGAACCTTCATTACAGCTATCTAGGGCTTATAATAAGCTAAGCTAATTAGTTACGCGTGTAAAGAAACAAACAGCTCATAGAAGGGGCTTTTTGGGAGCCAGGAAAGTGTTGCCATTTATCTGGATACTATTTTTTCTGACGACTTTGACGTCATTCTTTTTCATAAACATAAAAGGACCTCTTTTAAGGAGGGCATGCTATCAAAGTCAAATTTGACAAAACCGCTCGGGGCGTTTCGTCTATTCATCTTTTGTTCCAGTGCTGCCGATAGACGATGGTCTGTCTTTCTAACCCATAAGGTTAAAAGTTGTTGTGTTCGTTTCTTAAAGAAAGCAGACATGGCATTGGGATGGCTACGCATGAGTCTTCCGTACACGTGTCTGCCTTCCATACATTGGAGATGGCTCCTCGATGGCCCTGTGTATGTCACTGTGTTAGATGTTATCGCTGGCTACTCTAACTATTCATTCGCCCCACTTAAGGTCGTTTTTGGTTATGATTTTTTTTTTTTTTTTCGAGGAGATGCACACATTTGTAACAAAAGATACGCTTTCATCTCATTTAAGCGTGCATCGCTGTTGGCGTTGTATTAATGTTAAAGAGCCGCTGTTGCGTATTTTAAGTGAGCGCACATTTCGGACACCTTTGCTGACAGGCTGTTCAAATTAAAGCGGCACTCCGGGAAAAACTGCTAAAAAAGGCTGTTTTACCTGTTGTATTTCTCTCCATCCAGTTCTGAGATTTACACGGCACTGCCCCACAGCACAGTCCCATCTAACAGAGAAGGGAACGTGATATTTCCCTCCTGCAGTTTCACTTTCACTTACAGCCAACCTCCTTCATCCTGTGACTGGCCAATAGAAAAAGAAGCAGCTTACTGATGAGCACATCTCTCAGTGATTTTGCTGTCTCTTCTCCTATCAGAGAAAAAAATGGAAGAGGGTGCCCCCGGGATTGTATGGGCAAGGGATAAGGCCAAGTAGAGAAGTAACTAACTACCCTGTTTCCCCGAAAATAAGACCTAGCGTGATTGTCGGTGATGGCTGCAAAATAAGCCCTAGTTAAAGTACTTGTGGGTCTTATTTTCAGGGTAGGGCTTATTTGGGGGGTAGGGCTTATATTGCAGCCATCACCGACAATCACGCTAGGTCTTATTTTCGGGGAAACAGGGTAAGTCAGTCCTCTCCTCCAATCCCTACACTGGCTCCCAATCACCCAGCGAAATTAAATTCAAAATACTAACCACAACATACAAAGCCATTCACAACTCTGCCCCGAGCTACATCACCAATCTTGTCTCCAAATATCACCCAAACCGTCCTCTCCGCTCTTCTCAAGACCTCCTACTCTCAAGCGATCTCATCTCCTCCTCCCATGCTCGTCTCCAGGATTTCTCCAGAGCCTCTCCCATCCTCTGGAACTCGCTACCTCCGCCGGTCTGGCTATCCCCTAATCTTGCTACCTTCAGGCGATCCCTGAAAACTCATCTCTTCAGGAAATATCACGTCTCCAGCTAATCTTCTACCACTTCCATCAGCTCATTCCCCACAGTTACAACCTTTTGTACCACCTGCCCCACCCTATTAGATTGTAAGCTCTTCTGAGCAGGGCCTTCTTAATCCTCTTGTATTTTATTGAATTATATTATATCTCTTTTATATTGTAAAGTGCTGCGTAAACTGTTGGCGCTATATAAATCCTGTATAATAATAATATAATAATAAGTTACTTCTCTACTTGGCCTTATCCCTTGACCATACAATCCTTGGGGCACCCTCTTCCATTTTTTCTCTACTAATTTGGGATGTGGCTTGGGTTCCCTATTTATAGACCTTAGGAAGCTTACCACTATTTTCTTCTCCTATCAGGGTGCTTCTTGCACTGCAGCACACCTGGCTGCCTCTCCCTCACCTTCTCCGAGATCTGCTTTGTAGTAGATTCATACCAAGCCAAATTTAGATATCTGCACTGCTCACATTAGAACAAAATCAATTAAATATACTTTACACAGTGAGGGAAAAAAAGTATTTGATCCCCTGCTGATTTTGTACGTTTACCCACTGACAAAGAAATGATCAGTCTATAATTTTAATAGTAGGTTTATTTTAACAGTGAGAGACAGAATAACAACAAAAATATCCAGAAAAACGTTAAAAATTGATTTGCATTTTAATGAGTGAAATAAGTATTTGATCCCCCTATCAATCAGCAAGATTTCTGGCTCCCAGGTGTCTTCTATACAGGTAACAAGCTGAGATTAGGAGCATTCTCTTAAAGGGAGTGCTCCGAACCTCAGCTTGTTACAAGTATAAAATACACCTGTCTACAGAACAGGGTAGATAAAAATCAATGATTTAAAAAAAATAAAAAAAAAATTAAAAAAAATTGGATTTTTTTTATTTAAATCAGATTTTTTTATTTTTATCAAATTTATTTTAATAAAATGCTTTTGGAGTAAAAATGTATCTAAAGATGGTTTTCTATTTAGGTTACAGTAATCATTTAGTTTATTCAGCATGAAATGGAGCTTAGTTATGTAGCATGAGGCTGTATAATAAAAATTTTCATTTTTAGTAAACTTATTCAATGAATCCAAGCTCTGCAAGCTGAGATAACGCACTGCATTGATGCATTCATACAATTTCACAGTAACCATGAGATAAAACAAGGTTCAGGAATATTCCTTTATCCCACTGTTTTGCAAATCTCTGTACACTACAAACTGTATGATTGAATCGGTTCTGATCTCGTTGTTTTACTAACCTGACAGCTCTTAAATACAAAACTTTAATTTTGTTTGCACATACTAAAGATTCTAACTCCCAGCAAGAATAAGTCCTTACATTTAAAGAGCACCTGTCATTTCAGATCAATCATGTCAGCGCCTGTTAGCCGGCATCCACTCACCTGCTGCCGCATCACCAGCCGTCCCATTAAAAGTGAATGGGACTGTCGTCGAGTCAACAGCAGGTCAGAGGAGGAGCCGCTGCGGGACAGAGATGACAGTGGCTCTTTAAAAATGTGTATTTAAATCAAGCCTTTTTACTAGTGATTTAAATCATGATTTAAATCTTGATTTAAATCATCTTGATTTAAATCAAATCCACCCTGCCACAGAAGCAATCAATCAGATTCCGATCTCTCCACCATGACCAAGACCAAATAGCTGTCCAAGGATGTCAGGGAGAAGATTGTAGATCTAACAAGGCTGGAATGGGCTACAAGACCATCGCCAAGCAGCTTGGTGAGAGGGTGACCACAGTTGATGCCATTATAAGCAAATGGAAGACACACAATATCTGTCAATCTCCCTCGGTCTGGGGCTCCATGGAGGTTCTCACCTTGTGGAGTTTCAATGATCATGAGAAAGGTGAAGAATCAGCCCAGAACTATACGGGAGAATCTTGTCAATGATCTCAAGGAAGCTGGGACCATAGTCACCAAGAAAACAATTGGTGACACACTACACAGTGAAGGACTGAAATCCTGCAGCGCCCGCAAGGTCCCCCTGCTCATGTACAGGTCCGTCTAAACTTTGCCAATGAACATCTGAATGATTCAGAGGAGAACTGGGTCAGTGTTGTGGTCAGATGAGACCAAAATCAAGCTCTTTGGCATCAACTCAACTCGCCATGTTTGGAGGAGGAGGAATGCTGCCTATGACCCCAAGAACACCATCTCCACCGTCAAACATGGAGGTGGAAACATTATGCTTTGGGGGTGTTTTTCTGCTAAGGGGACAGGACAACTTCACCACATCAAAGGGATGATGGACGGGGCCATGTACTGTCAAATCTTATAAGTGAACCTCCTTCTTTCAGCCAGAGCATGGCCCGTGGATGGGTATTCCACCATGACAATGACCCAAAACACATGGCAGAGGCAACAAAGGAGTGGCTCAAGAAGAGGCACATTAAGGTCTTGGAGTGGCCTAGCCAGTACAGGGCCGTAGATCATTTTTTTGTTCTGGGGGGGAGGGTCCAGCAGTAGGTACTAAGTAAGAGTATTTTTAAACAAAACAAATTGCGCCAAATTCATAAAGACTGGAAAAAGGAAAAGCTATGTGTTGCTCACAGTAAGCAATCACATCCTTAATTCTATTTAAAGCGGTTGTATACCCGCTGAAATTATTATTTTTTTTTTACCCCTGTAAAGCAAAAGGCATAATGAGCTAGTATGCACTGCATGCTAGCTCATTATGAAATACTTACCTTAGAACGAGGCGTCGGTATCTTACCTGGTCCACGCCGAGGTAGCTGACATGTTGCCTCGGCGTGTCTTCCGGGTATCGCGGTTCCAGCGCTGTGAGTGGCTGGAACCGCAATATCATCACCCCCGCGCTTGCGCGCGGGAGATCTCTTTCCCGGCAAGGTCCGGCAGTTGCCGGGCCTTCAGCCGAGAATCCCCTGTGCGCATGCGCCGCTCCAGTCAGCGTCTCATAGCAAGGGGAATATCTCCTAAACCGTACATTGCCCATTGAGGTTGGTTACTGTCCAGTCTAAGGCCTGGTACTGGCTGAACGAAAAACGAAAAGAAACCTGACGGATCAGTGCTCTCTGCCACTGGACTGCCTATCCCAGGGTGGTGCACTATAATAACCAATTACTGCACATCATTTCTGCTTGCTGATTTTGGTTGCTAGAGGTTACTGAACATTACTGTTCACTGATTGGTAGTGATAGATTACTGCTTATCATTACCGCTCACTGATTGGTTGCTAGAGATTATAGCAGTGTGACAAAATACCAGTCCTGCTGGGATACAGTTGAAAAACAAATTCTGTTGAGCATTCTGCAGAGTAGTGGGCATGACCAGATTGGGTATAAGCATGCCCTAAGACCCCATTCACATGGGAGCAACTTGTGCGATATGACCTGTCAAATCGCATGACAAGTCACACCCTATTGCTGGCAATGGCCATGTTCAAATGCCGCACTAATTTGAAAAAGTAGTTCCTGCACTACTTATGGTGATTTCAGGTGCGACTTGCATAGACATCTGTACATGAAGCCGCACAGATGTCTTCCAAGTCACACCTGATGTCACGCTCACATGCGATTTCAGATGCAGTTGCACGATTTCAAAGCCGCAGTCAATGCGAACGAGCACTCAAAGGGGATGATTAAACAGAATCACCCCTTGACCATCTGTCTCTAAATGAACATATCAACTGCATCGTTGACTACACATTGCCGTGACATCAATGCTTAGCTTCACTGTACCGCCATTAAACTTGCCCATTGATGTCACAGCAGACTCAAGCCAAATGCAAAGATAATCAGAGACTGCAGATGGATTACAAGAGAAAACTAGAGACTGCGGATGTGACTACAGGAAATGACCAGAGACTGCGGCTGCGACTACAGGGAATGACCAGAGACTGCAACTACAGGAAATGACCAGAGACTGCGGCTACAGGAAATGATCAGAGACTGCAACTACAGGGAATGATCAGAGACTGCAACTACAGGAAATGACCAGAGACTGCGACTACAGGAAATGATCAGAGACTGCAACTACAGGGAATGACCAGAGACTGCGACTACAGGGAATGACCAGAGACTGCGACTACAGGAAATGATCAGAGACTGCAACTACAGGAAATGATCAGAGACTGCGACTACAGGGAATGATCAGAGACTGCGACTACAGGGAATGACCAGAGACTGCGACTACAGGGAATGACCAGAGACTGCGGCTGCGACTACAGGGAATGACAAGAGACTGCGACTACAAGGAATGACCAGAGACTGCGGCTGCAACTAAAGGGAATGACCAGAGACTGCGGCTGTGACTACAGGGAATGACCAGAGACTGTGGCTGCGACTACAGGGAATGACCAGAGACTGCGGCTGCGACTACAGGGAATGACCAGAGACTGCAACTACAGGAAATGACCAGAGACTGCGACTACAGGGAATGACCAGAGACTGCAACTACAGGGAATGATCAGAGACTGCGACTTCAAGGAATGACCAGAGACTGCAGCTGCGACTACAGGGAATGACCAGAGACTGCGACTACGGGCTAATGACCAAAGACTGCGGCTGCGACTACAAGGAATGACCAGAGACTGCAACTACGGGGAATGACCAGAGACTGCAACTACGGGGAATGACCAGAGACTGCGACTACGGGGAATGACCAGAGACTGCGACTACAGGGAATGACCAGAGACTGTGACTACGGGGAATAACCAGAGACTGCGGCTGCGACTACAAGGAATGACCAGAGACTGCGACTATGGGCTAATGACCAGAGACTGCGGCTGCAACTACAGGGTATGACCAGATACTGCGACTACGGGGAATGACCAGAGACTGCGACTACAAGGAATGACCAGAGACTGCAGCTGCGACTACAGGGAATGACCAGAGACTGCGGCTGCGACTACAGGGAATGACCAGAGACTGCAAATACAGGAAATGACCAGAGACTGCGACTACAGGGAATGACCAGAGACTGCAACTACAGGGAATGATCAGAGACTGCAACTTCAAGGAATGACCAGAGACTGCAGCTGCGACTACAGGGAATGACCAGAGACTGCGACTACGGGCTAATGACCAGAGACTGCGGCTGCGACTACAGGGAATGACCAGAGACTGCGACTACGGGGAATGACCAGAGACTGCGACTACGGGGAATGACCAGACTGCGACTATGGGGAATGACCAGAGACTGTGACTACAGGGAATAACCAGAGACTGCAGCTGTGACTACAAGGAATGACCAGAGACTGCGACTATGGGCTAATGACCAGAGACTGCGGCTACGACTACAAGGAATGACCAGAGACTGTGACTACAGGGAATGACCAGAGACTGCGACTACAAGGAATGACCAGAGACTGCAGCTGCGACTACAGGGAATGACCAGATACTGCGACTACGGGGAATGACCAGAGACTGTGACTACGGGCTAATGACCAGAGACTGCTGCTGCGACTACAGGGAAAGACCAGAGACTGCGGCTGCGACTACAGGGAATGACCAGAGACTGCGGCTGCGACTACAGGGAATGACCAGAGACTGCGGGGAATGGCCAGAAATTTCGACTACAGGAAATGACCAGAAACTTTGACTACAGGAAATGATCAGAGACTGCGACTACAGGGAATGACCAGAGACTACGCCTGCGACTACAGGGAATGACCAGAGACTGTGGGGAATGACATAGCATAACAGTGAGTCTACTGTCTACAGGCAGTGTGTAACTATTAGCAGAAAGACCTACCTGGCCAGCGGGCTCACCTCCAGCTCTCAGAGGTCTGGGGATGGGGCTTTCTGCTGTAGGGGGCGGGGCTTTCAGAAGTTCGTGGGCGGGGCTCTAAGTGGTCCATGGTGGGGCTTTTAGATGTACAGGGGAGGCACTCTCAGCTCCCCTCTGCTCCGCGCAACTGAGCACATACAGGCTACATGGGCGGGGCAGGGCAGGGTCAGAGCATCCCGGCCCCGCGCCTCCCTGCTGACAGAGCCTCCCTCAGCCCAACATCCCGGGCCGGCGCACCCAGTGGTCGGACGGCGTAACAGCAGGCTCAGGCAGCACACAACGACAGCATGTGTGAGTCAGTGCCTGCCGAGTGCGGCGATGTAGTTGAAGTGCACATAGTGTTACTACTTCTGCACTGATGCTCTGGGGGGTTCCCCCCCCCCCCTTAGCTATGTCCCTGAGTCTCCAGACCCTAATCCCATAGAAAATATGTGGAGGGAGCTGAAGATTCGAGTTACCAAATGTCAGCCTCGAACGAAACCTTAATGACTTGGAGAGGATCTGTAAGGAGTAGTGGGACAAAATCCCTCCTGAGATCTGTGCAAACCTGGTAGCCAACTACAAGAAACATCTGACCTCTGTGACTGCCAACAAGGGTTTTACCACCAAGTACTACGTCATGTTTTGCGAAGGAGTCAAATATTCCACTGTTAAAATAAACCTACCAATAAAATTATAGACTGATCATTTCTTTGTCAGTGGGCAAATGTTCAAAATCAGCAGGGGATCAAATACTTTTTTCCCTCACCGTACCTGTATATCTGCCTGTAGTTTTGTTTTAAAGAGGAACTGCAGTCTGCTCACATAATTTGTAATAAAAACATCTTTGCCATTCTGAAGCTTCCCTCCAACCACTTTGTATTTTATTTTATATATAATGTGATTCTGCACTTGCCAAATATGCTGCAGAAATCTTCCTCCACTGAGTCTCGCTGCAGCCATTTTAACTGTGGGCAGCTGAAGCCGCTGCCTGTTCACTTCCTGGATTTACACAGACACACCTCCAGCTCTGCATCTCTCATTGGCCCTCTTATGACTCATCCCCCCTCCCTTCCTGGCAAACTCTCACGAGAGTGAGAGAGAGCGAGCTGTGCATGATGTAATAAGCCTAGGCTAATAACCAGACAAGAAACAGGAAGTGGGCTGTATAAGGTATTTACTGGCAGAAAAAAAGTGTTTTCCTATCCAAAGTTAAAACAACAAGAGCAGAAGATTTAATAGATGGAAAGATGAAAAAATGACTGAAGGTCCGCTTTAAATAACTGGCTGCAGGTTGTCATGGTTTGAATCAGTCTGAGCTAAATGAAATGCAGGCCATAGATAAGAGTACAGTATCTTCCAATTTAGCTGTTTTCAAAGGGTCATGATTAAAATGATTGTAAATGCTCCATTTTTTAAATTAAAATACCAAACATGTCATACTTACTTGCTCTGTGTAATGGTTTTGCACAGAGCAGCTCTGATCCTCCTCTTCTCAGGGTCCCCCACCAGCGCTTCTGGCTCCTTGCCATCTCCCATTGAGTGCCCCACATTGCAAGCTGCTTGCTATGGGGGCACTTGTGCGTGCTCACTCCGGAGCCCCGCTCTCTGTGTATATTGGCTTGGTCCCATCCCTACTCCCTTCTCACTGGCTGTGATTGACAGCAGCAGAAGCCAATGGCTCCTGCTGCTGTGTCTGAGTCAGTGAGGAGGGAGAGAGCCAAAGAAGCCTCTGTTCTGGTGCACAGTGCTAGATAGAGATCGGGCTCAGATAAGTATAAGGGTGGGCTGGGGGGAGCTGCTTGCAGAATGTTTTCTTACCTTATTGTAGAAAATGCATTAGAAGAGAAGTATGGGTTTGTTTTATAGGAATCATACTTACCTAGGTGGATGCTGCATCTGTCCCTTTAGCAGAGAGCCGCTGACTATTAGTCAGCGGCTCTCTGCTCTGCCCCCCCACCCCCGGACTCTGGGCCGCTGTTAGAAATCATGGGGCCTCATACAGCACTCCTGACAGGGCCCCCCAACCATGCCTACACCCCACCTACCTCCCTGGGGTGCAGCTAAAAAGCAGCACTGAGTTTTTCCACCTACACTCCGAAAATTAAAAAAAAAAGTTCCTCCTCCGCTCCCACCTTCTGGGCCCCGCTGTTGATATGATGGGGCCCAAGGAAGTGTAATTAAAGCCCTGGTAAGCATGTAGGAGCGGGCGTATGGTCTAGTAAAATACATTTAGTCATTAGGCAGAATTGAACAATAAAGCTGCCTTGGGCCCCCCTGTTTAGCTGATGGGGCTTGGGCCCAGTACAACAGGACTGGTTGTACCGCCTTATCAGCAGCACTGCCTGCGCTCACTGGAGCCTTGGGCTGTGGAGGGGACCAGAGTGGCCAGCTCAGGCTCTCAGCGGCTCGCTAAGATGCTGAGCCAGCTGCTGGACCAGGCATGTGGGCGGATCCCAATTCCATTGTCTTGATCTTGCCCGAGCCTGGACCGGCTCTGTGATGTCAGCCAACAGCGGGCTTCATATTTTGGGTGAAGTTCTGCTTTTCTGTGTGCCCCCCTTCCTCTATAATTTTTTGGTGGGAGTGGGTACCTAGTTTTGATAGGTACCCGCTCCCACTTCTGCTCAGATTGCCAAGGCCCACCCCTCCCCCCTTGCCTGCAGCCCTCTGGGACACATTAAAGGTGCTGAGTGACTTGCACATGCGCAGTGGGCCTTGCGGCGTCACAGCTGGATTTCCACACTAGACATGGTGACGCTGGGGACCCGAGGTGCAGCAAAGAACTGGCCTGGGTGAGGACAGCGCTGGATCCCTGGACAGGTAAGTGTACTTTTATTAAAAGTCAGCAGCTACAATATTTGTAGCTGCTGAACTTTTCTTCTTCTTTTTTTGGAGAGGGGGGGTGAAGGTCCTTTTTAAGATACTCCAGATGATACAGAAGTACAATTGGCTATCAGCAGGGTAGGTTTCATTGAGGATAATAGGTCCCAACTGGCATATGCCTAACTTTTATTTTTACTATGATTATAGGATGGTGCAGTAAATGTGACTGATATTATTTGAGGATTTTTAGATGCAAATTATTCTTGTACTTAGTTTTTGTTTCTTTTGAACAATGCAGTGGCATACTGTGAAAAAAAAGGCAGCCCCAAGAACAGATGCAGCCCAACAAAACACCCCCTGAAACCAAAGCCAACTTTTTTTTAAGTAAAAAGCCCTTACTTCCTTTTCCTTTTAAAGGAGCTCTTTTTGCTTACTTCTCTTGTGGATCACAGGAGTGCACTTACTTTTGCTTTCCTGTGACCCAGAGTCAGCTGAAAATGGGCTAGTGTCAGCTTTCAACTGACTTAGCAAAGCCGCTCCAGGCTCGGGAAGTATCCACCCAGCAACCTGATTGACAGCTGGCTGCACCTCTCAGCAGATAAGACAAGAAAGGCTCACTGCTCCAGGTGAGATGAGGAAGCCTGATGGAACTGGTGGGTGCTCGCCTCCGCAGATACAAAAAGAAGAATAGGCTGCACACCATGATTGTAATCCAAAATCCATAATCCTTTATTATGACATCCCACATTGACACCACAAGACCAGAGTGCCTGGTAGACGCGTCTCACAGTACTCTGAGTGCTTAATCATTACATAGGTAAGTAAAAATGATGCTCCTTAAAACGGAGTTCCGCAGATTTTTTTTTTTTTTGAAAGTCAGCAGCTACAAATACTGCAGCTGCTGACTTTTAAAATATGGACACTTACCTGTCCAGGGCGCCCGCGATGTCGGCACCCAAAGCCGATCTGTCCCTCGGCTCTCGGGTGCTGCCGCCGCCATCTTCGGTAAGGGAATCAGGAAGTGAAGCCTTGCGGCTTCACTTCCTGGTTCCCTACTGCGCATGTGCAACTCACGCTGCACATTCCCACTGGTCCCTACTGTCTCCTGGGACCGGTGTGTCTCCCAGAAGACAGCAGGGGGGGACTGGAAGTGGCGTAGATACCCGCAGGTTGCGTGGGTATCTATGCCCAGAAGTGGGAGCAAAATACCTGTATTAGACAGGTATTTGCTCCCCACTCCCCCCTGAAAGGTGCCAAATGTGACACTGGAGGGGGGGGGGGGATTCCGAAAAGCGGAAGTTACATTTTTGTGTGGAACTCCACTTTAAACAGCCCCAGCTAAGGTGCATAATTTTTACTTACCTGTGTAATGATTAAGGAGCAGGGTGAAACATGTTTACCAGGCACTCTGGTCTTGTGATGTCACTGTGGTATGTCATGATAAAAGGGTTATGGATTTTGGATTACAATCGTGGTGTATAGCCTATTCTTATTTTTGTATCCACCTCTCAGCACACGACCAGCTGCCTCCGCCACTTTTCCTGCCCTGCACTCCAGTGAGTACTGAAAGGGGATAGCAGATAGCAGTAGCTGATAGTCACTGCTCTCCGCTCTGGGCAGACCAAGAACTGAGCGGTCAGTGGTCATGTGATCACTCAGTTCTCAGTCTTAGAGTCAATGTGGGACAGCTGCAGTATCATACGGTTCCTCCAGCATTGAGGTGAGTACGAAAGTAAATTTAAAAAAAAAAAACCCAAACAGCAAGTTTGGGGTGGAGGAACTTGACTGGCCTACACAGACTCCTGACTTCAACCCAACAGAACACCTTTTGGATGAATTAGAGTGGAGACTGCTAGCCAGGCCTTCTCGTCGACATAAACGCCTGACCTCACAAATGCGCTTCTGGAAGAATGGTCAAACATTCCCATAGACACACTCCTAAACCTTGTGGACGGCCTTCCCAGAAGAGTTGAAGCTGTTCTAGCTGCAAAGGGAGGGCCAACTCAATATTGAACCCTACGAACTAAGACTGGGATGCCATTAAAGTTCATGTGCGTGTAAAGGCAGGTGTCCCAATACTTTTGATAATATCGTGTATAGGGACAGCATGAAGAAAGAACTTGCTGCAGTACTTTATTGTATTTTACTTTTAATTTAAGTATTTTACTTTTGCTTTAATTATATGGACTAAATACATAATGTAAAATAAAATCAGACTCAAGTCTTTTAAATTATCTGACATTGACTGAACTCTTTTCTATAAGACAATACTTTCTCTGTCTGGGAATCCAATAATATATGATAAAACATATAATTATACGTTAACAATGTTGGGATTGTTATTGAAGCAAAATCCATAGGCAAAGCTTTTGACCTTTAAGTTATTTTTAACTGTTCTCTCCCAGACTGGACCTATTTTTGACAGCAGTAACTCAGAAATCATAAATGGGTTTTTTTCTTTCACAATTGGAAAGGTTCTAATGGAAAACACGAGTGAGTTCACAATCATTTAAAATGATATTCCACAAAGTGCTGACTAGTGAGGACTAAAGGGTCAACCAAACAGAGAATAATGGGCTCCTTCTGTCCAGGGCAAGAGTCACAGTCCGCTAGAATTCTCACACCCATCTATATACGCATGTTGCATGACAGCAAAGAAATATTTAGTCTTCTGACTACAGTAGTTGTAGTGGCTGAAAAAATATTATATATATTTATACACAATAGTACCCAAAGTATTGGGACGCTTGCCTTTAAACGCACATGAACTTTAAAGGCAGCCCAGTCTTAGTCCGTAGGGTTCAATATTGAGTTGGCCCACCCTTTGCAGCTATAACAGCTTCAACTCTTCTGGGAAGGCTGTCCACAAGGTTTAGGAGTGTCTATGGGAATGTATGACCATTCTTCCAGAAGTTCACTTGTCAGGTCAGACACTGATGTTGGATAAGAAGGCCTGGCTCACAGTCTCCACTCTAATTCATCCCAAAGGTGTTCTATGGGGTTAAGGTCTGTGCAGGCCAGTCAAGTTCCTCCACCCCAAACTCACTCATCCATGTCTTTATGGACCTTCCATTGTGCACTGGTGCATAGTCACGTTGGAACAGGAAGGGGCCTCCCCAAACTGTTCCCACAAAGTTGGGAGCATTAAATTGTCCAAAATGTCTTGGTATGCTGACGCCTTAAGAGTTCCCTTCCCTGGAACTAAGGGGACAAGCCCAACCCCTGAAAAAACAACCCCACACCATAATCCCCCCTCCACCAAATGATTTGGACCAGTACACAAAGCAAGGTCCATAAAGACATGGGTGAGTGAGTGGGGTGGAGGAACTTGTCTGGCCTGCACAGAGTCCTGACCTCAACCCGATAGAACACCTTTGGAATGAATTAGCACGGAGACTGTGAGCCAGGCCTTTTTGTCCAACATTTGTGCCTGACTTCACAAATGCGCTTCTGGAAGATTGGTCAAACATTCCCATAGACAATCCTGAACATTATGGACAGCCTTCCCAGAAGAGCTGATAGCTGCAAAGGGTGGGCCAACTCAATATTGAACTCTATGGACTAATACTGGGATGTCATTAAAGTTCATGTGCGTGTAAAGGTAGGTGTCCCAGTACTTTTGGTAATATAGTGTATACCTCATGTATATGAATTGTTACTTACCAAAGATTTAAGGATTTGTAATTTTATCCAGCCAGTCTTTAGATCATTTGTAGCCTAAACCAGCCCGCTGAACATTACTCAGTTTTTCTAATACAGAATATAAATTACAAATTGAGTCCATACCTGCTGTGTCCATATCTTTTTAAGCCCTGATGAAAGGGGCAATGTGTGGCCCCCGAAACGTGTTGGCTGTTGCACCCATTACACTGTATGTTTGGAATAACAACTACATTTTGGACTCCAATACTTTAGTGTGGTGCTTCGAAACTTCAGATTTTAAGTTTTTTTTTATCCAAACACCTCTGTCACATTGCAAAGCCAGGTTAATGATTACTATTTCTCTGGTGCCATTAAGTATCTGGTTTGAGTTGGAGGCTGCGCTGGACTGACTGGGTCAGTCACTGGTCGTAAGTGGGTGACTGTGTGTTCAAAGGAGAAGCGATCCCTTCCAGTGGGTCATGCCCTATTGTGGACAGTGGTGGTGGACCCTCTTAGGGGCCTGGGCTGCTACCTTTCTGATATTGCCTTGTGGTTGTTTCAGCAAGAAGACTTGGGTAGGAAAGAAGGAGTGCCCGGTGTCCAGAAAACTGCAACATTAGGTGTATGGGTCACAAGATGTTTATTGTAGGTGTAAACATATACATCAAGCCAACACATAGGTGGTCCATATAGGAAACTTGGTGTTGAGTTATTCACTTTAAGGTCATTACAGAGGACAAGGAGGCACTGTTTACATCTGGAGGAAAAGAGATTTAATCTCCAAATACGGAAAGGTTTCTTCACAGTAAGAGAGATGTTTTGGAACTACATTTCCCATGAAGCTCAACTACACTGCAGAGTGCATGAGCATCATGGGAAATGTAGTTCCTAAACATCTGGGGTGCCAAGGTTCACCATCACTGGTATAGACAATGGTACATAAGTGGAGGAAACATAACATCTGAAAATCTTGGCAAATAGGTGAGTACTCGCTAAGCTCACAATTTAGCATTTGACCGCCATTACAAGTGGACCGCAATAACATACTTTGTGTTGTAACATGGGTATAAAACCGCAAAACAATCGTGGTTACTAGGAAGTGGTCTTCCATATGATCACCCCCTGGATCATAGTGTGGGACAACAAGATCCAAGATATCGTAATCCCTGGAAGCCAGCCCATCATTAAGTAAAGCCCACATCCAGCGACCACGGCTCGTATAGTATTACTCGTTGCCAAGCATTGTAATGGTTCCACAAAGAGGCTCCAGACCCCCAAATATGAACATCGAGAGCTTACATAAGAAGCAAGAAGGAAAAGCAAAGAGGACGTGATGCCAAGGCTGGCCAAAGTGGAGGAAACAAGCAAAGAGAAAAGAAAGAAAAGGGGGGGGGGGGGGAGATGGGTCGTACTATATGATTCAGTCATTCGGAACCTGTAAGTAAGCAAGCCAATGGGACCATATTTTGTCAAAATTGGATTGTTTATCTCGTAAGACACTGACTATTTTTTCATTCAACATGATCCATGTAAGTTTTGTACTTAATATTTTCAATAAAAATATTGGAAACATAAAAAAGGCCTGGATTCTTTCCTAAATGTACATAATATAACTGGATACTAACATTTATAGGTAAAATTGATCCGGGGAATATCTGATTGCCTCTCACGGGATCAGGAAGGAATTTTTTCCACTACTGTAGCAAATTGGATCATACTTTTCAGGGTTTTTTTGCCTTCCTCTGGATCAACTGTGAGTATAGAATGGTGTAAATAGGACTACATCATTTTTTTTCCCTTTTATTGGTTGAACCAGATGGACTTGGGTCTTTTTTTAACCCCTTCCTGACCAGTCGCCGCAGTTATACTAGGTTGGCTCCCTGGGGCGAGCCATCGTAGCTGTACATCGAGCCTTTAGGACACTGTAGCAAGCGTGCATGCACGCGCCGGTGGCGTGTCCCCAGGGCCAATTTCCCCGCTGGGCACCCGTGATCGCTTGTGACAGAGCGAGAACCGGGATCTGTGTGTGTAAACACACAAATCCTGGTTCTGTCAGGGGAGAGGAGACCGAGCGGTGTTCCTACTAAGTAGGAACACCGCTCGGTCTCCTCCCCTAGTCAGCCACATTCACCCCACAGTTAGAACACATTGAGGGAACACAGTTACCCCTTGATATTTATACAGTAATCAGTGGCTATTTTTAGCTCTGATCGCTGTATAAATGTCACTGGTCCCAAAAAAGTGTCAAAAGTGTCTGATCTGTCCGTCGTAATGTTGCAGTCCCAAAGAAAATCACAGATCACCACCATTACTAGTAAAAAAAATAATAATAATAATAAAAAAAGCCATAAATCTATCCCCTATTTTGTAGACTCTATAACGTTTTGCGCAAACCAATCAATATACGCTTAGTGCGATTTTTTTTTAACCAAAAAATATGTAGAGGAATACATATCGGCCTAAACTGATGAAGAAATTATTTGTTTCAAAAAAATTTGGGGGATATTTATTATAGCAAAAAGTACAAAATATTGTGTTTTTTTCAAAATTGTCGCACTTTTTTATTTATAGCGCAAAAAATAAAAACCGCAGAGGTGATCAAATACCACCAAAAGAAAGCTCTATTTGTGGGGAAAAAAGGACATACATTTTGTTTGGGTACAACATTGCACGACCGCGCAATAGTCAGTTAAAGCGATGCAGTGCCGTATCGCAAAAAATGGCCTGGTCAGGAAGGGGGCAAATCCTTCCAGGGCTGAAGTGGTTAACCAGACTAACTATAAAAATGTAACTATGTTACTATGCAAACACAAATTCTTTAGCAGGCAAAACAGCTCCAACATACGTTTTTCAATGGCGTTTTTAGCTGCCTGGAGTTGAGCCTGTGCCTGGAGTTTAGCCTTAAGCGCACCGTTTGCGTCACTCATTCATATACAATAACAGGGGTAACATTTCATAAAGTGATCATTCATAGCATCCAAAAACTGGAAAACCTTATTTGTAAAGCTCACAATCACTGCCAAAACGAATTATTGGATTTACAGTTAATGAAGCATCTTTCTGTAAACAAAGTCCCGGTTTATGCTCTCAATTAGCCTGCTAATGCGGCTGTAAAATGCGATTTGTTTTACACACTCTGCTAAAAACTATATCAAATATCCTTATCTGTGCAATGCACAAAAAGTGCCATCACAGGCGACTCAAGAAGTAAGAAGGAAGCGCTCTGCCCGCCGTGTTATTATCTACAACATAATATATTCTCTCCGTGACCCTAACAGTTAGTTATACACATAAAAGCATGGAATCGTATAAGTCTCTGGAAAGTACAGACAGTACATAAACGTGGCCACATGCATGGAAAAGGAAAGGGGGATTCACAGAAATTCTGCACTGAAGCTAGCGAGACAAAAAACTTGTTAGCGAGAATGTCCAGGTGCCAAAAGAAACAAATCAGTTACCCGCTGCCATCCAGCAGACAATGCCGCTGTGCTGAAATCGGAAATTTTGCTCAGTTTGCCTTGGTTTAGGTTCTCTGCAATTAATTGCAGCATGATTTCACAGAGATCCTCACATGTGCAGGGGGTAGGTCTATTTCCTAAACTGCTGCCTCCTTCTCTATCTCCGTTATGCACCTCAAGGTACACTTTTCACTGGAGTGTACCCGTGAATATAATCTGCCACGGCAATCGTGATCAGCTTGTTGCTACAATTACTGAGACTGTGCACTTTGCTAAGTGCATTTGCTCCAGAGCTTAGTAAATGAGCAGAAGCTCTGCTGACTTCCATCATCCAATCATGTGCAAGCAAAATGCTGTTTCTTTTTTTTTTTTCCTTGCACCTGAATGGGTATTCTTTTCAAAGTGAAGCTTTCTTCATTTACTAAGTCCTGGAGCAACTGCACTTGCAGAGTGCAGCTGCACTTTGCAAAGTGCATGGTCTATTTGCCTTTAGAAAATCAACCCCTAAGTGCTCAAATCCTGCCCCAAACACAAATCTTCTCATTTATATTTCAGTACATCATATTAAGAAAATAAACATTGTGATAATTCACTAAAAACAAATAGACTGTGCACTTTGCTAGTGCAGTTGAAGTCATTTTCCTTAGTAAAGGTGATGTAGTAAAGCTTTAGTTTGTAAAGAATACCCAATCAGGTGCAAGGAAAATAAAAAAGGAAAGCATTTTTGCTAGCACATTAATGGATGATGGAAATTAGCAGAGCTTTGCCACCTTTAGTAGGCTCTGGGGAAAATAAGTGCAACTGTATTTGCAAAACTCTCCCACTCTGATGCTGCTTTTCATTTAGTCCATTATAATAAGTAATTATCAAACTATAGCCACTGTAATCCAGCCCAAATCGCATATTACTTACTGTTTAAAGAAACTTTAAAAAACTTGTTTCCAGGGGTTAGGTAGCGCCATCTTAAGTATTGTTTTCTGAGTCCACAGTAGAGTGTATTTCCGCCCTTACATTGAGCACTTCCTGTACTGTTAACCAAGCCTCCTTCTCAATCCAACGTTTCTATGGCAACCCTGTTTCACTGCTCATAGCTGACTTGTTTTATTTCATAGTATTTACTTGTGCCGATTATCTAGTGTTTGCCTGTGTCAGTCTTATCAGCTTCAGCTGATGAGGCTGCAGTAATCCTGTCCGATTCCCAAGTTTACACTGTATGTGATGCACATGGTCACATGGGGTGTAGTATGAAGGTCTGAGTGATTATGCAGTCTCGTGGGATTTCAGAGTTGTGCCGTAGGAAGATCTGATAATAGACAGACAAGTACACAGAGTGTGCCGTAAATCAGGGGAGATCTGGGCATGCTCAGTGAAGTCATTCTAAAGAGCAAAAAGGATTACAACAATACTAAGCAAGTAAGGAGACATCTACAAGTAGTGTTTATTAGGGTTTTTTATGCTGATTTACATGGGACAAAGTTGTCAGGGAGAGTTTACAACCACTTTAAACGAAAATCGTACGATAAAGTATTGTACAAGAAACATTTTCGTGCTGTCACATCGGACAATATTGGATGAACTGTCGTGATCGGGTCTCGAAAACCTCTATACTAACGATTCGATTATTGTACGATCGCTTTGAAAGCGGTACTTAAAATATGATTTTCAGATCATGTGTACGGGCCCTAAGTATGTATTAGCAGCCAATGGCAAGGTAGACATAGTAGTGACCTTAAAGGAGTTGTAAACCCTCAAGTTTTTTCACTTTAATGCATCTTATGCATTAAGGTGAAAAAACTTCTGGTAGTCACCCCCCCCCCCTTTTACTTACCTGAGCCCTGTAATTCCCACGCCGGAGATGCACTGTTACTCTCTGCATGTGGTCAAGGCTCTTGATTGGATAGATTGATAGCGGCGCAGCCATTGGCTCCCGCTGCTGTCAATCAAATCCAATGACACGGGCGCTGGGGGGTGGGGCCGAGTCCGGCATTCGTGTCTATGGATGCAAATGCTGGACTCAGGAGCACGCCCGCAAGGTAACCCTCCGGGAGAACGCTTCTCCTAGGGGGTTATCTGAAGTGAGGAGGAGCCGCGACAGGGCCTCCTCGAAAGGGTCCAAAGCTTTATTCACTTGGTCACACGGTACACATACGGCAACGTTTTTGGAGCCACGCAGGGCCCCTTTGTCAGACAAGTGACCAGCATCAATACTCTAAAGCAGTGGTCATCAACCCTGTCCTCAGGGCCCACTAACAGGCTAGGTTTGCAAGATAACTGAACTACATCACAGGTGATATCATTTGCTGCTCAGTGATTGCAGTATTCTAGTCTTCATCTCCCCAAGGTAATACATAAAACCTGGCCTGTTAGTGGGCCCTAAGGACAGGGTTGATGACAACTGCTCTAAAGGACTGAGCAATTTGTTGGTGTTCTATACACTAAACTAACTAGTTGATTACTGAGTTCAATGACTCTACAATACTTTTTTAAGCTAATGCCCCTGTGATTATGAAACTTCTGACTTATACAACCCCCCCCCCCCCAATGGCAGCATGGTCAGTATACATCTTTACAAAAGATACAACACTTAGTGGTTGGATTGCCCCAATAAAAGCAAAATACATATTAGATAACCTAAGTCATAATACAACATATTGTCAAGGTGGAAATTTATAACCAGCATTATATTATCCATTCAATATATGAGATTGCCAATCTGATTCGTACTGGACTTTTTGGCAAATTGATGTAAAAATGCGAAAAAAAAATAAATATATATATATATATTTATATATACTATTGGATAACGGAAAGAAAGCTGAGGGGGATGATGAGATTCATAGAAGACATTCATGAGGCCTTGGAACAGAATGGACGTTTGTTCTTGCTGAATCGCCGTAGGTCTTTCAGTTTGTCATTTAAAAATAAGTTATTTTTCAAGTCTTTTCTCCCGGCTGAATAGAACAGTTTGTTTTCTCAAAGAATCCAGTATCATGGGATTTTGAAATAAAGTTTAAACTGTTTTATCAGACCAATTGTATAAATGGCAAAAGCAAACAATGTAAACTCCAGAAGCTCCCCCCCTCCCCCATGGGTGCTACTAAAAATTGATGACTTTTCCTAATAGAAAAGTCCACCAATCCTGAAAATAATGGAAGTTCTAACTGCATATGTCTGCCTAGATAGAGCTTTTATGGACCTCGTTGTTGGCTTAGTTTTCCTTAAGAAAAAGGCAGCTGATCCTTAAAACCAGTTATTGAATGTCTAAGTGGACCGAGTAACAGACGTGCAAATTAGGAGATATCCATGAGGCTTCCATAGAAGCTTCCAAGGGCTTTGTTGTTGGCTTAGTTTTCCTTAAAAGAGATGTATGGGTTTTTTGTTTTTTTTTATCCATACTTACCTCAGCGGATGGAGCATCAGACCGATGCTGCAGTTGTCCCCCATCGTCTCTGCACTGAGAACCGAGCCACCGAACATCGCCGATGGCTCGGTTCTCACAGATCCCCGAGAGGAAAGCTGCTGACTGTCAGTCAGCGTCTCTCCTCTCTGCTTCTCCACACTCACTGGAGCACTGAGCAGTGGAGAGGCGGGGAGAGGCTATGTCAGAGGCTCACTGAGAAGCTGAGACTGCCATCAGGCCAGGCAGCTGGCGGATCCAGACTTGGAAGTCGGGATGACACGCGGCCTTGACTCATGGCAGTGATGTCAACGGAGAGCGGACTGCAGACCGATCTCCGCTGAAAACGGTTCACAGGAGTGCAAAACAAATTGCACCCCTGTGATCCATAGGAGAAGCCCAGCCTAAAAAGCTCAAGCTGGACTTCTCTTTTAAGAAAAAGTCAACCAACCCTTAAAACCAGTTATTGAAAGTCTAAGTGGACTAAGTAACAGACGTGCAAATTAGGAGGTATTCATAGGGCTTCCAAACAGGCTTCCAAGGGCTTCGTTTTTAGCTTAGTTTTCCTTAATAAAAAGTCAACCAATCCTTAAACCTAATTATTGAAAATCTAAGTGGATTAAGTAACAGACGTGCAAATGAAGAGATATCCATAAGGCACCATGAGTTCCAGTCAGGTTTATTCTTATCACTAGGGAAGGTGAAATATTTGTTTCAGTTGGCCTTATAGAAGCACCAAGCTTCTTATTTAGATGGAATAAGAAACCTGACGCTTCTAGAAAGCCACTGCTGAAAGATTACGTACCTGTCTTGTTTCTTTGGTTTGCACAGTATCAGAGCTGACTTGGATTGTGGGCAGTCAAGCATATATTATCTGGGTGTGTAGCACAGTGCCCATTTACTCAACATGCTTTTAACTCCTTTTCCCACAACTTCCTGGGTTCTTGGAAACACCCAGAAAAAAAATACACCTGATGAGGCAGAGGTGGCCTAGCAAGGAACAGCCAGGTGAAAGGCCCTCCACTGTCAAAACCAGCGTGCGGTGGTTCTGGCAGCCAGGCCAGATCTTAATAGCAAGAGGCTTTTCTGTAAGACCTAGCTACTTTCGGAGCACCTCCATAATTGCTTCCAGTGGAGTGGTGCTTCATTCTTGGGCCTTGGATCACTCCAGTAGTTATCAGAACTACCCTAGATGTGACTATGAGGAATAATGTCTATGAGAATAATCACAAATAGCTGTTTGTGCTCTGAATTGTTTTACTGAACATTCTCGACTTGACTCTCTTAGGTTATAGAGTCTTATAGAGACTATGCTATGCAGCCACATTACCCTGAATAGGTCACAGAGACAATGCTCCGAATGGTCCATGTTTCTGTAGCTTTCATAACCTATTTTGTATTATTCTGCAGTGTATGCATGCTCTTTGCAATTCAGACCCTGATTTGCAGTATTGATTTTGATTTTGGTACCGATACTGATTGGCTTGTCTTAAGCAATAGACCCCTCTGTGCTCTGATGCCTCTATGTGCACATGAAAGTGAAGGGGAATTTGCTACACTTTATGGTTTAAATAAGGCAAATCCTGAAATAATGATAGCAGGCACAACTTTTACTTAGCACAGAGAACACAAATGTCTTCCTTATCTCCTTCATAAAAACATGTCAACAGATGTATATAAATGAGACAAATGTAAGACAAAGCTGCTTTAAACGCACCCAATAAAAAAACTGAGAAGAGGGCGTGGAAAGTACAAATGTTATTAATCTAGTATGTTTTTAATAATAAGGATTAATTTTGCACCATAATCTGTGGCAGTGTAAAAAATGAATGCTAAAACAAGGGTATGTAAAATGATCCCATATTGGAAACGTGCATAACACCATAAAAAAAAATCACTTTGTGTGCAAGCGTAACGAAATGCACCCATATAGTTTGTAAAATGTGTTTAATTGTTTCTTTATTGCCCTTCACCGGGCAAACATAACAGTTCTTAACATTCAGTCCTAAGGCGAAAGTAGCCCTAAGAACATTCAACCATAAGACCGTATTCACACCTTCATGTGGCAGGAAATTGCAGGGTCTACGTCCCTTTAGACGTGATTTCCTATTAGGAGCATCTCACCAAAAATGACATTTTTGTTGCAGGGGATGCCTGAAATCTGACTGTATCTTAGTGCAGACTCCTGGGGGAAAAAATTAGCCAATCACACAAGCAGGAAATTATGTTTCTGGGGGCCTCCAGGTGGCATTGAATTTTACAGAAAATTACAGCGCTGCAGATTGAAAAGGAAAGATAATTTTTAATTCAATTACAATATGACTTGTTTTGCAATTGTATACGCTATATTATTATTTATTCATTTTTTGCTATTTTTTCCCAGGAAAGTGGAGTTACCCTTTAAGGGTAGTTTACACATTACACTTACCTCCCTAACATCTACCCCAAAAAAACTTTGTGAAGTTCCCCTTTTAAGCTTACAGCATATCTTAAATTGCTTTTCCTAGTTAAATGTTAGCTGTCATGGCACAGTAGTCAGCAGTGGTAAATTGGTGAATTTGGCACTTTTTATTTATATTTCTGACACTTTCGGGAAGAGCGCCATTTCACTAACAGATAATCAGGATCTCTGGGAGATATGGGTTGTAGTTAGCTAAGGTAGAGGAAACACTGGAATTGAGTTATGGTGGTGATAACTCTTTTTCTGAAGGTTTCACAAAAGCAAAGAGTAAAGTTGGATTCCAGATCAATAAAAAGATTACCTTGTAATCTAGATAAAAATGTATTAAACAAAAAAATCATGACTGATAAATATGATAACTATAACTAAAATGAAGATACCATATCTTCCTGTATGTAATACATTGTGCACACTGTATTTCTTATATATATAGATATATATCTATATCTCTATATATATACTGTATCTATCTATATATAGCTATGTATCTATATATAAAAATATATAGATTTTTTAAGCAATATATTCTTGCTGAATCAACTTCTAGATTAATGTTACAGACAAATACTTAAGACTCTTTTTGTGCCTTGTGTATTAACAGCATAATGGCATTTAAGAGTACAGTAAATTGTCGCCAGGATGGAATCGTGGTAGTTAAAGAAAATGATATGCAGTCTGATGTCCTTCTCCACAGCCATTATGCTTAGATGTCTTTATGAATGGATAAAAATAAAATCATCTGCAGTGAGATTGATGTGTTAAACAAAGTAGAGCTGATTAGTTGATGTTACAACAGTATTTAAAGGGAATTCAAAGTTGTTTTGTATATTTTTAATTATAATAAGGAATAAAAATATATATTTTTTTCAAATAAATATTGTACATGAATATTTAGTATTTTTAGAATTTTCTAGCCAGCTAGTGGTGCTCCAGATATTTCTGCATGTTTAGCAGGCTAAACTGCCTAAACTAAACACAAATTATTTTGTTTACAGTGCTCAAAAGCTCAAGCTGAAATTTACAAACAAGAGAGAGAAAGATAGAAAAGAACAACATTACAGAAGAACTCCAGGTATGGCATTTTTACATAGTTACATTGGTCCAGCTCCAATGAAGGCAAAGTGTTCTTTGATTGGACAAGGTGGAGAGTGTGACATCACTGGCCCGCCTCTCCACCTCATCCAATCAAAGAATGATTTGCGTTATTCATCAAGATAATACAAAGTATTCTCTGAATGGCGCTCATGCTGAATGGCTGGTTTGCTGTGTAAACAATGCAGCAGGGCAGTCGCGGGCACAGAACTCAAAAGCTATTTGAGATCACTGGGCGGTGCCTACTACAGTGACTTGCAGCTTCTAGAGGTATCCCACAGGCATGGTATTTGCTTAGTTAAATTGGTCCAAGCCGGAGCAGTGTAACTATAAAAAAATTGCAAACCTGGAACCATCTTTAATGATTTGCAAATCTTATGACAAAGGCTTGCCCTGTATTCAATGTTTTTATATAAATAGCAAGAAAGATACAACATTTTACTTTAAGATTTTTTTATCTAAAATCATTATACATTCTTTTAAGTAAATAACTGTGATAGAATAATTTTAAAAATGATGGAATAACAGAGTGTTTTGGCAGTACAACAACTTGTACTTAAGCCGGCTATACATGGATCGAAGTTTGTCCAGTTCTGCAGGGACTGGCCGAATTTCGATCCATGTATGGGCAGGCTGACAATCCATCAATTGACTTGGGTACAACCAGCCTGCCGGATTTTTGGCATGCAATTACTGCAGGCAGTTATAGCTTCTAGCAGTAGATCATGTTCTGCCAGCCAGGAATGCTCCCAGCAAAATACAATAGCGCTGCAGAAGGCATTCTGTGTTGATGCAACGGACTTCTGTACACACGATCGGACTTTCCGACACCAAAGTTTTGTTGGCGGAAAATTTGAGAACCTGCCAGCAAACATTTGTTGGCGGAAAGTCCGACAGCAAATGTCCGATGGAGCCGACAACAAGCTCACATCCAACATTTCCCATCAGAAAGTCTGATCGTGTGTACGCGGCATTAGAATATGCAAGACTTCCAAAGAGCTATGACAACTGACCGTAGATGTCTAGGATCCATGGTCCCTTATCACTTAGGACCTGATTATTTTCCATAATCCCTTTTCAGGGCTTAATTGCTCTACCAGTACTATCTTTTAGTGGTTCTTAGGATCCAGTAGGAGTTATGGTTCCAACTGAAATTGCTTATTTTTTTATGACTTCAACTAAGATCACAGCCTGAACCTTCTGCCTCCTGCCTGTACTGTACCAAAGCTTCCATGACCTATTGCTCTGGCCTCACTTGTTGCCACCAAGGAGGATTGGGGTCTAGAATGGGGTAACGGTATTGATTAGGGATGGGATTTGTGAAGTTTCCAAACACATCCTGTTGGTAGAAATCTTTGCAGGTTTGCCACCAAAAATACAAAACAGGCAATAATGTAGTATGGTCCTTGCCCCTGGCCATATGATCCATAAGAGCCAATTATTTAAAAATATTAACTTTGTGGGAGTGTGGGATCCCAGCAGCCACATTATCAACGTCTTTGGCAATATAGGTGAGGTAATGTTTTATTTATCAGTTATATAGGGATTCTTTTTTGACATTTAAACATGGCTTCCCATGCCTTTTGTTGTTTGACAAAAGCTTGTTTATTAGCCCTACAAATATCCAGAATTAAATAACTAGATTTGTGTCCAATAGACCTCAGTGGGGTTCCCTGCAAAGTTTGCAAACTTGAAACTTTGAGCAAGATTTGGAAATTGCAAACTGAACCCAGGCAGATTCCCTCATCCCCAATACTGGTCAGGTTAAAAAAAAATCTACTTTCTAGAATGTGGTCCCCATCCTGAAAAGGTTTAGTTAATAGACCATGGCACATCATCCCATACTCACTACACAAATTAATTGCATGCACCTTTGCACTTTTCTATCTTCACAATGCCTTTATAAGCAGTTTCCAGATTACCATTGCATAGCCACGGAAACCTACTGCCTTCAAATCAAATTCAGGGGACCACATAGAGACCCAAAGTTCCTTGTACAATAAATTATCTCCTGTCCACATGAATAGACTTGAGAAAACCATGAGAGAAATTTCACAGTCAGTTTTGCCTTTTTGCAGACACCTCTCTGACAGCCATGTGAAAGTAGCCTAAAGCTTACTATAGACCATTACAACATTACAATTACCACATAGCTGCCTGTTGCATAAAATAACTATAAACCAATTATACATATACTGTACATGAAAATGTGAGAAGTCCATTCACTATCATTAAACATGTTAACTGCTCTTCAGAGAACTTCCTAGATGCAGCAAATGTTTCCCACCATGCACCATTGTCTAATAAGCATACTGTGTGGTAACATATAGTTTAGGGTATTAGCTCTCTAAAGGAATATAATAAAAATAAAATATTAGAAGTATTTTTTCAGTGCACAAGCATATGCAAACTTTCAATTTTAAAGTGACCCTGTCACTACAGTGTCCAAAGTATACTACTACCAGATGCCCTATTCTTATCTTTACAGTGGCCCATGTCTTCAAACTCTGCCACTTTGCTGACTATGTCTGGGTGTCAAATACCTGCAGTTACCTGCAGTGTCACTTTAAAGCTCAGCTCTGGTCAGCTTATAGAAATAATATTTGGGTGCCCCCCACCATATTAAGTATCCAATGCTTGTTGAGTCCAAATGGGTGTAATGTAGCTCAAGCATCTTTCTTCTCCATTGGTTCCGGGTTGGATGACTGGCCTGATGAAAATGATCCTCTTTTCCAGTCATGCTATCCTCTTGCTGATGTTAGGATGTACAATGCAAGACTAGTGGCTCTTCATTGTATGTGAGGATTTTGAGGGCCTGCCTACATTCAGGGACTAAAGCAGAACTGAAGAAGAGCACCAGATGTCAAGGGAGCAAGGAAAAGGAAACTCTCTATTATATCCACCGTAACTAAACAAGCATGGGATCTTTACTTGGGGTGGGGGGGACCAAAGTTATTTTTAGAACTTTTTGTTAATTTTGTTCAGTTTTATGTTCAGATTTAGCAGTCAATTTTACAATACTGCATGTCAGGTCACCTTCAAATTAAAATGTCTTTCCACTCCCTATATAATATTTGTAATACAGGCTTTAGTCAGCTCCAGGATCCCAGTGGCAAGGACCATTGAAAGGACACGTTAAATAATTACCCACATTAGCACAATAAATACTTCTTAATTTCTTTGTATTCTAATTCTGGATTTTGGGAAAGCACATTTTCATTGGTATGTTTCCTGTGCAAATTAACAGGCCATTACAGAAGGAAATCTTCTTATAAACTAATCTGAATTGCAGGCAGAACATGAAAATCAATTGTATTTAAAGTGGACCTACCATAAGACCCTGAGAAATGTCAAGACTTGTATGAATAAATAAAAAAAACTGCCTCCTCTTCTGACCCCCTTTATCATGGCTCAGGAAAATCATGGCTCCCTGTTTCTACACCCCTGTTTCTAATGCAGAGGAATTCTTAATGTATATTCCAAATTTTCAGCATTCCCAGTCGATGACGCTACAAGAGGGCGGGGTCACCTGCTGACGTCATCAGGTGACTCCGCCCATTAGCTTTTTAAGAAATGTCAGGTGGAGAAGAAGGCAGACGGCGGGAGCCTTAGACGAGACCAGAGGTTCTTTTTTTTTTTTTTTCAGGTCTGGCGGTGCGTTGGGGCGGCGTAATTGACAATGGATCTACACCAGGGGACATTTTTATTTTTTAATAAAGGAATTGTCAAAAATTTGTGTTGTGTCTTTACTGACTTTTTACACTTTGCTGAATGGGTAGGGGTACTATGTACCCCATACTCATTCCCGTGGGGGGGTGGGATCTGGGGGCCCCCTTGTTTCTAGACACCAAAAAGCCCCTGCCAGCAGACACCTACAACCAGCACCCAGGTTTGTGAGGAAGAGGCCCTTGTTCCCATCAACATGAGGACAAGGTGCTTTGGGACAGGGGGGTTTAAATTTTGCTTAAGGTTCCCCTTAAAATCCATATCACACCTGAAGGGATTGGGGGGACCCCACGCTGTTTTTTTTTTCATTACTGGCATTATTTTGTTTACATTTCAGCTCTCAACGAGGAAGCCCCCTTACAGCTTATAAGTCATTGGTTGTTAAAGACACGACGGCCGGCTTCCCACCCCTTTCTTAACAACCAGCTATTCATTTTTCGAACCAATCCAAATCGTTCAGAAAATTTGGAATTCATTAGAAAATTAATAAACTACACTAAACTAAATGAGTCAACAAAATGAAATTAGTACCATAACGAATCTATCCTGTCTACTATCTGCAGGTTAGTGGCAGGGGGAAAATTGTATTTGCGGCAGTGGGGATTTCCAAAGCTGGCCTTACACAAGTACAATTTCATTTGAAAATTGTCATTTTTAGAACATCTTTGACTACCTAAGTGTTAAAGGGGACAATTGGACAATTGGTTTTGACCAGAGCGCGCAAAAAAAATATCAAAGGACCAGGATGGAAAATTTTTGTTCAATCTAATGGAAATGAACAAAATTCCAATAGTTTATTTTGCTTTTGATGACATTTTTTTTAACTATTCTTATGTGAATGAACTTGCCAAAGTTGATCTGGAAGTGGAATGTTTGTTTGACAAAGATTGAGACATTGACATGATACGAAATGCATTCAAAATTAGTCAAGTCCATGAAGGCACCATCGAATGGTCAGATGATTGGTTTTTATATTTTCTTCAATGTTCGAAAGAAATTCTATAGGTGTAACGCCAGCATAACACTGATGTGACAAGAAAGACATTAAAAACTTTTGATGCACCATAAATCGTGGGTGAGATCTTATAAAAGAGTTCAATTGGGCTTTAAGTGATAGCACTGACTACGTGACTTTGCGAGCTTAGCCTTTTAGGTAAATGCTTGTGTGGAATCAGCAGCAAAGGGTCAAGTTCAATGAAAGCAGTTTCTAAATAAGCCATTGAAGATTGAGCACACCATCTATAAACCATGTATTGTACAGTAAATTCCATCTTATAACAAAGGGTGCACTGTAATGTATAAGCCTTTTCTGGGTTAGTAGAACTCAGAATTCAGTATATAATAAATTCGTTTAGAAGACAACATTGCAGCTGAAGAAAAAGCAAGTGTAAACTGACATCCAAAGAAAAAAAGAATATTCATTATTATGATACAATTCCTTAAAAATCTAAATAAACGTTCATTTAAAATATATATTTCACAAGTTGCAAATGTATTTTGAACCATTAAAGTGGCTAAGTATTTAAGGCTCTAACCTGGGAGCAAAACCAAATGATGGTTGCGGCTCGGGACTCCACCGGGTCCTCCCCTATAACAAGCCGCTGAGAGTGCAGGCAAGGACGGAGCTCACCCCAGCTCCAAAAGTCAAGTTGGAAAGCTCACCCCAGCTCCATCCAGGCCATGCCCCACAACACATTTTGTTCCACCCCCGGAGCTTAGTCATGGGGATGGGTGAAGCGAAACGCGTGGGGAGACATGGCATGGATGGAGCCGGACTGAGGCTGTCATACACACACAGGGTCTTGCAGTGACATGCGGCTCATAGGGCCTTCCTTTTTTTCTTCTACCCTTGGAGCAGCTTGGTTTTCATAAGAGATGGGAGGCTCATTTACTAAGGCAGTAGAGAATCGTGCATAACAAAAAAAATGAAAATTAACTTAAATTATCAACTTATCTAACTTACTTCAATTATTCATCCATTGGAAATAAAAAATTTCCTGTTTATTAAGAAATAATGGGTTTAAAGAAAAAAATATTTCATATGCACATGATTGGATAATTAAGATTAATCTTCGCTATTTTTTCTTTTTGAAGATTCTTAACTAAGGATGAGCCGAACACCCCCCCGGTTTGGTTCGCACCATCCCAACATGCAAAAAATTCGGACGAACACACAAACATCGTTAAAGTTTATGGGACATGAACATGAAAAATCAAAAGTGCTAATTTTAAAGGCGTATATGTAAGTTATTGTCGTAAAAAGTGTTTGGGGACCTGGGTCCTGCCCCAGGGGACATGTATCAATGCAAAAAAAAAGTTTTAAAAACGGCCGTTTTTTCGGGAGCAGCGATTTTAATAATGCTTAAAGCGAAACAATAAAAATGAAATATTCCTTTAAATATCGTGCATGGGGGTGTCCTTAGTATGAATGTAAAGTGATGCAGTTTTCCCGTGTTTAGAACAGTACCACAGCAAAATGACATTTCTAAAGGAAAAAAGTAATTTAATCGCGGCTGTAATGTATTGTCAGGTCTCGGCAATATAGATAAAACTCACTGAAAAAAACGCCATGGGTTCCCCCCCAGTCCATTACCAAACCAAAAATTAAAAAAAAAATTGTGTGGGGGTCCCCCCAAAATCCATACCAGGTTCTTCAGGTCTGGTATGGAAATTAAGAGGAAATCTGCGCAAAATGTAAAAAAAAAAAAAATGGCATAGGGGTCCCCCCAAAATCCATACCAGACCCTTCAGGTCTGGTGTGGATTTTAAGGGGAACCCTGCGCCAAAATAAAATAAAAATGGCGTAGGGGTCCCCCTAAAATCCATACCAGACCCTTATCTGAGCACGCAACCTGGCAGGCCGCAGGAAAAGGAGGGACAAGAGCGCCCCCGCTCCTGAACCAAGGCATTGATGAAGTGGCACTTATGGGCACTGATTAGGTGGCACTGATGAGGAGGCACTAATATGCCGCACTTATGGGCACTGATGGGCGCTGTTAGGTGACACTGATGGGCACTAATAGGTGGCACTGATAGGCGGCACTGGTGGGCACTGATAGGTGGCACGGATAGGTGGTACTGATGGGCACTGATGGGCATTGATGGACAGTAGTGATGGGCATTGATGGGCAGCACTGATAGGCAGGACTGATAGCCAGCACTGACTGGCATCACTAATGGGCACTGATTGGTGGCACTTGTGGGCAGTGGTGGGCACTTATCACTGGCACTGATTTGTGGCACTGGTGGCACTATTGTTATCAGGGCACTGATGATCAGTGCCCTGATTACATGTGTAGATCTCTCCTGTGAGGAGATGCCGCTTATCGGCTCTCCTCCCCTCACACTCTGTTAGAGTGAGGCGAGGAGCGCCGATTACCGGCATCTCCATGTTTACATGTGACCGGCTGTGATTGGACACAGCCGATCACATGGTTAAAGAGCTGCAGACGTGAATGCCACGCTGCGTGCCCTGAGGGCGTGCAAGAGCTGCCGTTCTTGGACGCCGTCATATGACGTCGTCCCAGAACGAGAGCTGCACCGCCCCGTCGTCATTTGACGGTGGGTGGGCTGCAACTAGGTAAAGAGTCATTGTAATCATTTGATGAAGATCTTTCTTTTGTTTGTTCACTTTGCTGCATTCGAATAGAAAAATTACAACATATTAGATTCGACCAATTCGAAATTTATCGTATCGAACGTTTCAAAACCAAAAATCTGTGAATTTGAAGAAAATTCAGAAAAAAAACGAATTCCGACTACGAATCCTGAATACGGATTGAAGGAATCAACCAAATTTAACAAAACAAATTACCTAGATTAAAGAATCTAAACGAAACAAAACAATTTTTTTTCGGCATGCACATGTCTAGTCAGCGGACAAAAATGAAAATTCGGTTTTGTAAATCTTTCTAACGGGCGACACAGACAGCACAAGAAACCTGGACAGGAGATCCAACCTTTTCCCACCTTATTTTAAAAATTAAAAAAGCAAAAAATGATTTGAACCTGTTGCTTTGTCTTTCATAGGCAAAGCACAAGTTCACTGTAAGTTGCATTTTAGTCGTTCTTTGTATGACAATTCTTAAATTATTATTTTTTTTTAGTCTTTGGGTTAATTATGGTCACACTGTCTTGGCACCAGAATAATAAAGGACAGTAAAAGTCAAACAAAACACAAACACTCTACTACCCCATATTTCCCCCACCTCAAGAGACAATCTTTGTATTAAAAAAAAAACCCTATTAATTACATTTTACATTAATGTCTTCTAAATAATGTCTCCATTTTTCGCACCAGCATCAAGTGGTTCTTCAGTGGTTGAAGATGCCCAAATGTTTTTCTTTTCATCCCACTATAAAAATGTTCAAAGAACAAAGATAGCTGATGACTTAGTTGGTTTCAAGTTATTATTTTCTTTTGCACTATTCATAAAAGGCACAAAGAAACAATTGTGCAAAATGTCGGCTGCCTTAAGGACGCAAGATCCACGCAAAGAATGTAAAGTGCCACAGGAATGAAAAAAAATAAAGAATGAAGATTTTGTTAAATCAGGATTGGCCTGTGTGGTTAAAAGAGCCCTTGGCCACCGATTCTAGACGTCACAGATAATAAACAACAAATCTGGAATTTTAAGACAGTCGCCTTTAGCTGTGAGGGGAACAAGAAAAAAAATCTTAAATATTTTAGAGGCTGAATAAGCTCCTAAAGTTGTGCGTCCTAAGGGCATTGATTTCTTTTCAAAAGAAAAGAGTTTTTTCAACCTACGGACTCTTTGGCATGTTTAAATAACGTTAGGATTGATATGTGGACAAGACTCGTTCCTCAAACTGATCAGAGAACTACTATGTTTTTATATTTAAACATGGTTAACCATTTCCTACTGAAACAATATTAAAAGATTAGTTGGCCCAAAATGCATATAATAATTATGCAAGGACAAAATCTTCCCACTAGAGTTTAAAGTCTTCTCGTTCTTTGGTTTCAGGAATATAAACTGCCCATTCTGCAATATTTATAATGCAGATAAAGAGCAATTGTGAGCCCTTATAATGGCCATGAAGGTGGGGTGAAGCTGGAAATGCGGGAGACATGTAGGAAGCCAGGGGATTCCACCCATCTACTCAAAAAGGAAATACTGGATTTGGGTGGAGTAAACATTCAAAAAACCCTTTCTTAGTTTTCAAGTTCTTTTGTAGTTTTCTGCTTTTGTTTGTTTTTTGCTGTCTTTCCTTTCAGTTCCTGACCTGGAGACACAAGTGGTAAGAGGAAATCTCATCAAAGTAAGATCTTGTCACTGAAGCAGGTATCTCTATTGGAAGATTTATCGGAATCTCCTGTTTCGGCAAAGACCACAAAATGTTGTGTTTTTTTTCATAATTTTCTCTCCTAATGACAATGGACATTCAGCGGGAGTGATTCCTATCAGACAATAGTAACAGCCAAGGTGATATCTGGGCTTCTGGTGTGTTTTTGTACCTTTTAAGGAGAAGACAACCTCTAGTTGAACCTGCTCTTAGTTTGTACATTGCAATATAGGCCCCATATTTGGGGACTGAGATAAAGTGATACCTGTTGGAGATCCCCTTTTTCCTTCCTGACACTGGGGCTGAAATGTGGGCTAATCTAAATAGTTCAGTTTTTGTTTTGATGAGTGCCGCATCCAATTTTCTACGTTCCTAGAAATTGTCGCTGTGCCTTAGTTCTTGACTAGGGTATTGTAAGTGGCCTCATACCAAACTTACATAACACTAATACATTTTCAACCTTAACACAACATCTTCAGGCAGGCAGCTAGCACTGGAATCTGGAACAAAGAACAGTTCTATGAATGCAGGAGAATGAATGCAACACTCAGAGAAACTAAAAAGTTTTCAATGTTGGCACAGGGTACACTGAGCCCTTGGTATTCATGTGCAGAACAACTTTAGTCCTGTTACAGGTTTTCTACTGACATCTTTATTTATGGGGTATTTTAAAAGTTAGGCATGCCTTTGACAGGCTTAAAATAGGATATTACCCTGGGGCAGGAAGTGAGTGTAAATTTCACCTTAGTTCAGCAGAGAGCAATAAAAGCGTTAACCCTTTCCGCTCTCCATTGAAAACTAAAAAAGGAAGATTTTAGCATGGCTTTGCACATGCCACTTTTTTTTATCACCCCATGAACTACAGCAAGATCTATGGTTATTGAGAAGACTGTAAAAAAGTAGCTACTGTAGATTGCCCTACTGGAATGTAGCTAGCAAAATACTGTCATACATTAACCACTGCGATATGGCACTTACTATACTGACAATTGTATTGTCGTGTGACGCTGTACCCAAATAAAATTGACGTCCTTTTTTTCCCACAAATAGAGCTTTCTTTTAGTGGTATTTGATCACCTCTATGTTTTTTTTTATAAACATAAAGATCTGACAATTTAAAAAAAAAAAAATATATATATATATATATTTTGACTTTCTGCTATAAAACCTATACAATAACAAAATGTATAAAAATCTAATTTCTTAATAAATTTAAATGTATTTTGCTACATATTTTTGTTTAAAAAAAATCCCAATAAGCGTACATTCATGGTTTGCGCAAAAGTTATAGTGTTTACAATTTAATGCCGCGTACACACGAGCGGACTTTTTGACCGCACTGGACCAACGGTCTATCCGACGGACTTTCGGTGGACTTCCGACGGACTACGCGAGTAGATTTTCAAATGAATGTTTGTATGAACATTTGTACAAAAATGTGTATAAAAATTCTCATTACGTTGAAAGACTTGACAAATGACGTTTAAAGGGGGAAATAAATGAATTTGCTTTTAACATTCAATTTTGAAATGAATGGACTTTTGCATAAAAAAAAAAAAAAACACATTTGCTGTTAGAAATTTGTTGGTTCCTTAAAAATTTTCATCCTGCTCCATTGAATTTTCATGTCGCTGTGGTTGATTACACTAGTGATTCAGAAATCTGTAGAGAGTGATCATGAAAAGGACAATCCTTCAACCCTGTTTTGCCATGATAGTCCAATGAAAGGCATCTACAGCTATCTAGCAACTGAGGTTTTTTTTTTGTAATGGGGCAAGGACAGCTTTCAGTGCTACCAGTCCTTTACAAGGGAGAACATTGACAAACACAAGAGCTTGGGGTTCTCATCTCTTCTCATTTCTGTTTCCAATTCCAACAATTTGCTTATGACCTCCAGTATGCATTTTTAAAAAAAATGTTAACAGTGAGAGCCAACGGTAGCCATTGACACCGCTCTTTGCTCTTGAGCGATCTTGGCTATATTTAAAATTAATGAGAAGTATAAAGTGTTACATTACATGTGAGAAGGCTCTGAATCATAGTATAACACTGTTGTATAAAATCTGGATGGCAGTCAGCACATCACAAATAAATCTCATTACCGACCAGACTTGATTCATGATTATCTTGTACTTGTTACAAGACCGGAAGATGGGAGTTGACACACATTTCATATTCAATGTAGCGCTTGCAAAGTTTCATTTGACCTGAAATTCATAGAGAATGTACAGGAGGCACAAACATGTCAACCCAGCAAATAAAATGGCAAGATAGTGTAAGGTGACCAGATTTTTAAAATGAAATCCAGGGACATTTTTTTTTTTTGGCAAATGGTATTTTATAAGCACATTTTCATCAAATGATATATGCAGCGTATGTGTTTGTGGCGTGATTGTATGATATACATGTTATTTCTCACATTTTGCCCATGAGATAAAGAAAATACTTCTAATAATTTTTTGGGATATGACTACCAAATGTTAAGAAGATAAGATGCATTTATTGATATTATATATAATTATATATTTCTATATACTGTATCTCCCTCCCTCTCTGTATATACTGTACCCTCTCTCTCTGTACATAATGCATCTCCCCTCTGTCTCTGTATATACTGTACCCCCCCCTCTCTCTGTATATACTGCATCTCCCCCCTCTTTCTGTATTGAATGTACCACTCCCCTTTCTCTCTCTGCATATACTGTACCCCCCTCTCTCTCTGTATATACTGTATCCCCCTCTCTGTGTATATACTGTATCCCCCTCTCTGTGTATATACTGTATCCCCCTCTGTGTATATACTGTATCCCCCTCTGTGTATATACTGTATCCCCACTCTCTCTGTGTATATACTGTATCCCCACTCTCTCTGTATACTGTATATACTGTATCCCCGCTATGTATATACTGCATCCCCCTCTGTGTATATACTGTATCCCCCTGTCTCTATATATACTTTATCTCCCCTCTCTCTCTATAAATACTGCAACCCCCCCTCTGTATAAACTGTAACCCCTTCTATGTATATACTGTATCCCCCCTCTCTCTATACTGTAACCCTTGCCCTCTCTGTATATACTGTAACCCTCCTCTCTGTATATACTGTAACCCTCCTCTCTGTATATACTGTAACCCCCCTCTGTATACTGTAACCCCCTCCCTCTCTCTATACTGTAAGCCCCCCTCTCTGTATACTGTAACACCACTATCTCTCTGTATATACTGTACCCCCTCCCCATCTCTGTGTATATTCTGTATCCCCCTCTCTCTCTATACTGTAACCCTTGCCCTCTCTGTATATACTGTAACCCCCTCTCTGTATATACTGTAACCCCCTCTGTATATACTGTAACCCCCCCCTCTTTGTATACTGTAACCCCCCTCTCTGTATATTGTAACCCCCCTCTCTGTATATTGTAACCCCCCTCTCTGTATATTGTAACCCCCCTCTCCCTCTCTGTATACTATAACCCCCCTCTCCCTCTCTGTATACTATAACCCCCCTCTCCCTCTCTGTATACTGTAACCCCCCTCTCCCTCTCTGTATACTGTAACCCCCCTTCCCTCTCTGTATACTGTAACCCCCCTTCCCTCTCTGTATACTGTAACCCCCCTCTCCCTCTCTGTATACTGTAACTTCCCTCTCTGTATACTGTAACCCCCCCCCCTCTCCGTATACCGTAACCCCCCTCTCCCTCTCTGTATACCGTAACCCCCCTCTCCCTCTCTGTATACCGTAACCCCCCTCTCCCTCTCTGTATACCGTAACCCCCCTCTCCCTCTCTGTATACCGTAACCCCCCTCTCCCTCTCTGTATACCGTAACCCCCCTCTCCCTCTCTGTATACCGTAACCCCCCTCTCCCTCTCTGTATACCGTAACCCCCCTCTCCCTCTCTGTATACCGTAACCCCCCTCTCCCTCTCTGTATACCGTAACCCCCCTTCCCTCTCTGTATACCGTAACCCCCCTCTCCCTCTCTGTATACCGTAACCCCCCTCTCCCTCTCTGTATACCGTAACCCCCCTCTCCCTCTCTGTATACTGTAACCCCCCTCTCTGTATACTGTAACCCCCCTCTCCCTCTCTGTATACTGTAACCCCCCTCTCTGTATACTGTAACCCCCCTCTCTGTATACTGTAACCCCCCTTCCCTCTCTGTATACTGTAACCCCCCTTCCCTCTCTGTATACTGTAACCCACCTTCCCTCTCTGTATACTGTAACCCCCCTTCCCTCTCTGTATATTGTAACCCACCTTCCCTCTCTGTATACTGTAACCCCCCTCTCCCTCTGTATATTGTAACCCCCCTCCCTCTCTGTATATTGTAACCCCCCTCTCCCTCTGTAAACCCCCCCCTCTCTGTACCTCAGTTTGGTTCTGGCTGTCCATCACGTGTAGTCTCCCTGCAGGCTGCAGCCAATGGTCGGGTGTAGTGTGGCCTCTGAATGCTCCTCGAGTGTCAGTCTGGGCCCCGCCCCCTCCCTTCTCCTTCCTTCCATTCAGCAGAGCGGCAAGCACAGCTGTGTGTCTGTGTGCAATCAGCTGTGTGCCGCTCGGGGGGATTTGGGCTGGATCGGCACTACAGGGGGAGAAAAGCTGTGACTGCAGCCCGGAGTTGGACCCGGCGGCCCCTGCCTGCAATCCGGGGACAAATCAGGGGACAGTCTTGGACTGGGGACCATGTCCTCAGTCCGGGGACTGTCCCCGGAAACCGGGGACGTCTGGTCACCGTAAGATAGTGGCTTCTTAACGTCATTTTTGTTTGTTTGTTTGTTTGTTTTGCACCCTTGCTGTTTGCAACCCCTGTTGTTTTTTTATTGCTCCTTTGTCTCCACTGGAGATAATTTGCTATTTTGGACATTTTTCGGAGACAAGACATTTCTACGAGAGCTTTGGAGAGCAATAAAATCACTTTTTGGTAGCAGACTTCCAAGCTTTTGTTTACTATTAGGAGACATTCATTTACTCACTGTCCACATGGCAGTTGGTCTTTGGCTGTGGGTCAGGGAATTAATTACAATGAAGAAAACAACATTAAAAAACTGACAAATCTTTGAACACCTCCCTACTATATTCACAAAAAAAAGGGTTTTCCTGAAGATCCACACTGAAGAACTTGCCAGTCTTTTGCAGTCGATGAATTGTAAGTTCCATCATTTTCTGTCAAGATATTAGGAATTTAGGGGTCAATTATGCCTCATACAGAGTGTTGTCTGCATACATTCCTCACCCTTTCCCTAATTTTGGCACACCTTGAAGTCCACTGGGAAAGGGTCTGCTTTAAAAGCCTACTTTGGGCTCACTCTTCACACCTCCCAATGCTGCTTCCTCAACTCTTGTAGACCACCCAATGCTCTGTATCTTTCTTGTTTTTTTTATTTTATACTTACCATCTCCAGATGTCTTCAAACTGGTCATGTCCTCTTTGGATCTTCTCCTGGCAGTGAGTAATCCTCAATTATGATGGGCAGCTCTTATAGTATGTCCTCAGTCTTACAGATTGAATGACACTGGGCCTCAATCAGCTCGGAAACACTGAGAATATTCAATGACAAAATGTAAGCAGTGCAGGGTATAGTGCCAGAGAGAATGTGATTATTGCAGCTTGAGCTGCTTTATAGCCCCCCCCCCCCTCCCAGGTGGAGGACTAAAAATAAAGCCTGGCATTGGGCTTTAAGCTTTGATGTTTACAGATTAGGCTTTGAAGCATTCAAGTCAACACTTGTGGGCTGGGGTTCCTCCTTAACCTAAGAAGGACCCCTGGAAGATACCTCCACTCAGAAGGTCAAAGCAGAGTTTATTAGTGCATCACTGATGCAACTTTTACTCCACTCTTTATGTACAAGGCCCAGTAAAACTTAGGCCTGGTCACATTATTGGGATAGCCATATGGTGGTAAGAAAGGAGGTCTCACGGTTCCGAACATATTGCTTGAAACAGCAGCTTCTTAATGAGATTTATTCTTATAGTATGTTGTTAAAAAGGCTCAGCAAGGGGCTATATTGAGACCTAGAAGTGCAAAATCCTTTGTCACTCAAAAGTAAAAAGGAAGCAACAATATGCCTTTGCTTTTGACCTTTCAACCCTAAACCTTACTGGGAATAGAGGAAAAGTGCCATCAAACTGCCGTTCTTTGGCACCTCCTATGTAAGCCCACTTTCTACTGTTATCCAGTCCGTACTTGTGCCTTTCACACACCTGTACTGAACAGGCAGAATTTTTAGGGGAAGGCAGTGGCCAGCAGGTTCTTGACAGACCCTTTACCAACTGACAAGTAAGGATGTAACATGAAGAGAGGGCCTTCAAATGAGGAAATAGGCATAGTGTTAGGGCCCTTGTTAGCTGTTGCACTTTACAAATACACATGACTAGGGTACTACAGATGGAGCCAGCTGCCATACATCTACAACCCCAACCAATTCAAACCAAAACCCTATCAAAAACAGACTGGGAGGTTGATTTACTAAAGGAAAATATACTGTGCACTGCAAGTGCATTTGCTCTAGATTTGAGTGGAAGGTCTGAATTGAGGGGAAGCTCTATCTTCTGACTTCTATCATCCAATCAAGTACAAGCAAAAATGCTGTTTTTTATTTTTCTTGCATGTAATTAAGTATTCTTTGCAAAGTTAAAGTGATTGTAAAGTCTCATTTTTTTTTCAATAAAAATAACAAACATGTTATACTTACCTCCTCTGTGCAGTTGGTTTTGCACAGCACAGCCCAGATCCTCCTCTTGTCGGGTCCCTCCCTTCTGCTCCTGGCCCCTCCCTCCTGTTGAGTGCCCCCACAGCAAGTAGCTTGCTATGGGGGCACCCGAGCCAAGTCACAGCTCCTTGTGTCCATTCAGACATGGAGTTGTGGCCCGGCCCCACCCCCTCTCTCTCCTGATTGGCTGACTGACTTTGACTGACATCATTGGGAGCCAATGGCGCTGCTGCTGTGTCTCAGCCAATAAGGAGGGAGAGTCTTGGACGGCCGAGACATTCGTGGACATCGCTTGACAGAGATGGGGCTCAGGTAAGTATTAGGGGCTGCTGGGGCAGTTGCTGCACGCAAAAGGCTTTTTATCTTAATGCATAGAATGAAAAAACCTTCTGCCTTTACAACCCCTTTAAGCTTTATCTCGTTTACTAAGCTCTGGCGCAAGTGCACAGGATATTTTTCTTTAGTAAATAAACCCCTATGTGTTGGATTTGGAACTGAATGGCTATTGAGACCTTTAATTATCACGTCTAAATTTACCATAAATACAATACAATACATCAACATAGCAAAAACCAACTGAGCCTAACGTCTTTAAAGGCCAATTACAGGAAACAAACTTGGTAACTGAACCAATCCTATGATAGGCCTGTAGTCACACCATCCCACCTCAAAGACAATTTTTCAAGGATTATCTGCAAATACGGCCTATGGCACCAATATGCCAAGGTCAGTGCAACTCAATACAACTGAAAAGGGGGCACCACACCTGAGATGGGTTGCGACCCAATTTACACCCCGACCAATAGCCCAACTTTAATGACTCTGCAGCTTAGGAAGTCTGCTATGACATGGATTACAGGAAACAAAAACATCTACTCTGGAGGAGCCTGCAAAAAATGGGGGGGGGGGGGGAGGGGTTGGATGGAGAAGTTTACTGAACGTAGGCTATTCTCCAAATGACTGCAGGTTCACTTATCCAACTGACACCCTACACAGCCCCTTTAAATCAGCTAATTAGGTTAGTGTCATTCCCCTTGTATCAGATCCTTTCAACCCTCCAAATCCATGGCCCCCTGAAAACCCAGTCATGCAGACCTTCCGCCTTTACTTGCATCCCTCCAAATGCATGGCCCCCTGAAAACACAACCATGCAAAACTTCCACCCTTACTTTCATCCATCCAAATGCATGGCCCCTAAAAAAAAACATCCATGCAGATCTTCCATCCTTACTTGCATCTCTTTTCTGTCCTGTTTGGGTTTCTCCAAAACAGGAGAGAAAAAGTGGAAGTGAGCTATAAAAGATCCAATTAGAGGAAATGCTATGTATTGGGGGACATCCTACATGTTAGGATTACCAAGCTTCTGTGCTTTCACTTGTTCTCGGCATCAAAATCCTCATGGAAAGTACAACTGCACAAGGCTCCTGGTGTCAAGGACTAACAAAACAAAAAACATTTGAGAACTGAAACAGATTATGTCCCTCCAACTGGTCTATACAACAGTGGTTGCTGGTCAATAAGTTAAGAGCCAGTGGCAGCCCGTAATGCAAGGCGCACGGGCGCCGCCCCCCATCAATGTAATGTAATCTACATACAGTGCTCCGGACGCATGGATTCCAATGAGGGTTTTTTTTTTCTTTTGAAGCACGTGATTAGAGACAGAGGCTCTAATAGGCTTCAAAAAAGCCCATCCAGTTGTGTGACAATAGTTGTTTGACAATAGCAAAAGAATATTCGCTATTGTCACACTGATCCTCCTAGCGTCCTGAGACGCATTTCTTGATTGGCCGAAAGGAGAAGCGATCCTATTGGCCTAGAAGGAGGAGGGAGGAAGAGGGGGGAAACGCACGGCCGCCGTGATGCCGGGGACCGACCAACCAACCCACCAGCCACGACTCGGAGGGAAATCAGATGTTGTATCCATGGCTGGCCAGGAGCTGGAGAAAAACAGCGCATTCCTTTTCCCCTGTCGAGCTCATCAAGCTTGCATCCCTGGGCATGATCGCCTGCTTGGCAATCTCCTGTTTGCCTTGATCACCCTGCAAAACCGGAGCCTGCACAGAGCCCCCTATTATCTCCTGCTGGTTCATCCGGAGATAGCAGCACAAGGTAAGAGAGCTGGCAACCAGGGAATGAGGGGGGGGTGTATGGTGCTCTGTGGTAGGCTGGAGCGATGGTAGAGCACCAGCCGCCACTGCTAAGAGCAGTAGCCATATAAACCATCTAGAATCCATCTTTCACTGGTATGGCCAGAACTAAGAGAGATCTGGTTGGTTGTTATAAATGATTTAATTTTGCTCCCCATCACTGCATTCTGCACTGCTTCAGATGTCTTCAGCATGTAGAACTATATATAGTCACAGTAAAGTCCCTTCAGTCTATACAGAGCAGCACCTGAAGGAATAACCCCACACGTGCACACTTGACAGATCATAAGACTTCCGCTGTCACCTCACGGTCTCCATTTTCATAAAGCAATCAGTGTATTAGCAGCGGATTCACATGACATTCTCTCGTTCCATCCAGAAAATGTTGCTTCCTTTCAGAAATACAGCATCAACCCAACAGAGTGTTCTGCAGAAGTCGGAATTAGAAGCCTAAGGCCTTCATCATGTGTTTTTCTCTAGGTTTAAAAAAAGGAGTAACCAGCTGCTAATGAATGTCATTAACCTTTGCAAGAGCGTCAGCTGTCTAGCAGAATTCAAGATAGGAAACAGAAAACCTTTCCTTCATTAGAAGAACATCAGGAGGATTTACAGTTGAACTCTAGGCAGATATAAACGGCACAAAGTATTGCAGCTGTTATACCTTAGTACATAATTAAATGTATTTTTTTTTTTAATGCAAGCAGTGTAAAAACCTGAATTTGACCTGGTACCAGCCTTTTGCAGTCTCTGTACAGCAGGGCTGGAGGATGAGAAGAAGAAGCAGCACAAGCAGCCAATCAGTTCATGTGCTGACAAGAAGCATAACCCGAGAGATGAACTGATCACTGTGCTGCTTTTTCTTTCACTGTCCAGTCACAAGCTAAAGCGGGTACAGGTCAACCAGGGCTCAGAGGAAGCAGGTTGAATGATGTTGGTCTTCAAATTGAGAACATCTAGTATTACTTGAAAAAAAAAAAGTACTGTGGGGGAAATCTCTGAATCACGTGAACTCAAAAGCGGGTTTTATAATGTGAAAAGAGAGCCGTCCTCCCAGCCTGACCGAAGTGTAAGTATTAGTGTGAAACGGCCTCAGACAGCTATCTTTCGCAAGCCACACCCCCTGGCCCCTCTGGTGTGTTTCGCCCTGCCCATCGGGGCTTAATCGTGGAGGTCAAAGTGGGTTTTGTTACTTTATTTTGTAACAGGCTAACCATTTTTATCGTGTTATTTTTTAGCTGTAGCTCTGCTTTAGGATAAGACCTGCTAAGCAGCATTCACAAATCAGTGTGGTTGATTGTATCAACCCATCCTGTATGATCAGCATTTTAGGTGGAGAAGAGGAAAGAGGTGATTTGTGAAGGGTCATTGACTTTAGCCATCTTGGTTGGCCAACATGGGATGGTGTAAGACAGTGGTTGTCAACTTATGAGCTAAATCGGGCCTCAAATGTGGCCTCTGACATCACCAAAGGGCCGCACATAATGCTTGAGAAGACTGTCAGAAACTGCAGACCTACCAAAAGAGCGGTCCCCAACCTCCCTGGCACCAGGGACTGTCCACTGGGAAGTCAATCCCTCCATGGACCAGGGGGTGCAGCTTGTCACCTCAAAGGGGGGGGGAGGGGGTTTTACAGCTTGTCAACTGTGTGGTGGCTGCAGCCAGACATCTCAGGGGGAGAAGCTTATCACCAGGGGGGGGGGTGGTGGTTGCAGCCTGTCACCTCGGAGGAGGGGGGATGTGGCAGCCTGTCACATCTGGGGGGGTTGCAGCTTGTGACCTCAGGGATATGGGTATAGAGCAGCCTCGGTCTCATCACCAGTGCTATAGGATCCTGTGCCTGGCCCGGCTCTCCTCCCTCCCCTTCTCCTTTTTGTGACCACAGAGAGGGAAGGGAGTAGTGGTGCTAGGGGAAGGGGAGTGGGCGCCCTCTGGTGGTCAGAGGGTGGCAGTGCAGGTTGTGCTGGCTTGCTCTGCCCGCTGCCAACCCTCGAAGCCTGGCCCGGCACCTAGCAGGCCAACTCACAGTTAATGGTCCATGGCCTGAGGGTTGGGGACCCCTGTACTAGAAAAAATAGGGGTCAGAGAGTGTGGACATGATACATTTTTGGCTGGGGATATGCTGCAGAAGACAATATGAAACTGGGAACATATGACATGAGGCTAGTAGAGATCAATTCTATTACCCTAATTAATGTTCCCACTAAAGTCTGAGGGTTGCACATCATATACCAAAGGGCTGCATGTGGCCCTCGGGCCGAAGGTTAGGCACCAGGGGTGTAAGACCTGCGCGTGTGCAGGTAATAAGCATTTCTTGCAGAATATATTCTGTATGTCTCTTTGGGAATAAATGAAGCAGAAGTAACTGCTGCATGATTAATGGTCAGAAAACAAAATGGCGCCCTCAGCATTGGGGTGAGCAGGTACCATTCAGCCATTTTTTCCTCTTCTCCCCACTTTAGTATGTATTATTAATACAGAGTGGTTATAAATGTTCGCTTTCTCACTTTATATGCTGGGAGAACTCCTGTGATAATTTTCACTTTGTTGGAAAGGCGTAATAATCCCACTGAGAGTACTACACGACTCCACTTTATGTCCTGAGTTCACATTTATTTTTAGATTGCCTGGGGAAGTGCACTGCTATAACTTTCCAAAATGTATACAATACCATTGGAGGGGAAAAAAAACCTCCAATTTAAATATATTAACCTTTGTGTAATTTGTCATTTATTTATTGGTTCCCTCTGAATAATGTATTCATAACAAGGACAAATTTAAATTCACCACAGTCATCCAAAACTGCACCCTACCGGTCTAAATACAGGCATATTAACCACTTGACCTCCGGAAGATTTTACCCACATCCCCCCCCCATGACCAGGCCATTTTTTTAATTTCCTTTATTTTTTTTGCCATTTTTTGTGCTGCTTTAAATGGTAATTGCGCGGTCATGCAACGCTGTGCCCAAACCAAACTCGTATCAAATATTTCACACAAATAGAGCTTTCTTTTGGTGGTACGTGACCACCACTGGGTTTTTTACTTTTTTGCAATATAAACAAAAAAAAAAAACAAACAATTTTTTTTAGCCTCCCTGACGGTTTTCCCGAGTGTGGCTCGGGGTTAAATTTCAGCACCATTAGCGGTAACCCCGAGCCACACTCGGGAGTACATCTCAGGATCCTGGTGCATTGTTACTTACCTTGTCCCCAGGATCTTGCAATTACCCCCGCGGTGTCTGCGGGCTCTGTCCTCTGCCCCGATGTCCTGTGTGCTGGGCTCCGTTCCCTGCAAACGTCGCAACGCAGGGGGGCGGAGCCTGGCGGCAAATTCAAAAAAGTGAAAATCGATAATACATACAGTGCACTGTAATCTTACAGATTACAGTACTGTATGAAATCATTTCACATCTCTTTTGTCCCCAATGCTTTGTCCAATGCCCTGCATGCAGTTTTATATGATATATACTGTTCTTTCTTCCTGGAAACTGGAGATTGCCCATAGCAACCAAAAAGTGTCCCTTTATGTCAAAAGTGGTTTTAGACCAGCTAAAAAACAGCGATAGTAAATGAGAACACTTGCAGAATTGAGCGATAGTGAATCGTGGGGAAATTTATTTTATTGTTATTATATTTTTATTTTTTATAATTATTTATATTTATTTATGATATTATAATTTATGTTTTTGTGTTTCAAACTTCATCATACCCGGGATATCTACTAGACTCTTGGTAGACAGATTTAAGTGTGTTATTGCTAAGAATTACAGACCTACAATATGAAACGCCAAATTTCTAGGCAAAATAATCGTACCGCTTCGAGACGCAAAAATCTGAAATAATCATACCGCCATACAATAGTTTTTACTTTCTGCTATAAAACATATCCAATAAAATTTTAAAAATCAAATTGGTTAAAAAATGTGCCCAAAATGTATTCTGCTACCTGTCTTTGATAAAAAAAAAAAGTGTATATTGATTGGTTTGCATGAAAGTTATAGCGTCTACAATCTATGATATATATACTGGATTTTTTTATACTAATAATGGCGGTGATCAGGGACTTATAATGGAACTGCAATAGTGCAGCGAGCAATCTGACACTAACTGATGCTGGGGGGAAGTGACTAACTGCCACTGACATTACCAGTGACACTAATACAGTAATCAGTGATAATACTATACACCAGTGATATGCAATTAGCGGACCTCCAGCTGTTGCAAAACTACAAGTCCCATCATGCCTCTGCCTCTGGGTGTCATGCTTGTGGCTGTCAGAGTCTTGTTATGCCTCATGGGACTTGTAGTTCTGCAACAGCCGGAGGTCCGCCAATTGCATATGCCTGCTATACACTATCACTTTACTAATGACACTGTCTGGGAAGGGGTTAACATTTAGAGTGATTAAGTAGAGTTAAATGTGTGCCTAACTATGTAATGTGTGTACAGTGTGCTGCATTCCCTAACTGATCTCTGCCTTGCAGGGATGAGAAACAGAGAGATTGTTCTCTCTGTACAGAGCTCTGTGTTGATTGTCAGCACAGAGCTCTGGGCTGTGAATGTATGCAGCCGATCAGCAGATCCGGGCCGTGAATCATTGGCTAGGACTTGCTGACAGGCTCCCGCTATATACAATCCCAGCAGGTGCTGACTGGGGGTCCGCATGCGTGCGCTCCAAGCCTAGAAATAGGCAGTGACGCAAGAGTATGTCCCTTTGCCTACACTGTCCACCCATCTGAAGTACATTGCAGATGGGCAGTCAGGAATTGCTTAATTTAAGGATATATAATCTCTTACGATTAACTTCTCCTTTTTGCTCCCTTTTGGTTTTTTAAAGCAGTATTAAACCCAAAACCAAAAAAGTAATAAATTGCAGCTTACTAATCATTAGATGTGGTGGCTGCATTCGTTTTCTTTTCTTAGTGTTTTTCCCTCTGTAACACCTACATTAGAGTGTGAGCACAGGGGACACATTTAGACAGCAGCACTGTCAGCCTTGGTGGTGGAGAGTGTTTGATGTACTAGCAGATATAAATACACTAACAAATTGAAGCCAAACTCCAGCTAATACTTTATAATAAGTTACAGCAAACAATTTCCCTTTTGAGATAAAGGTTTTACATATAAGATGCCCATTGTAAGCACCCCTGCCAGTGTTAAATGGTTTGTCTCATCCCTGTAAACTGATACATCTGCAAGAGAGCTTGTTCTTTTGAAAAACAACAGCTTTGCTGGCTGGATCACCAGATGAAAATAGAAAAAATAAAACTAATGCAGGCACCACATCTAAGAATTGGTAAGCTGCAATATAATAAATGGTTGCTTTTGAGCTTAATACTGCTTTAAATATTCTACTGAGAGTGTTGTATGTCTTTTCCATATAAAAAAAACAAAAACAAAACAAACACTGTTGATCCTGCCAGAGAGCTTGACTCTCTTTTTGCTGCACTCTTTAGCATTGTTCCATTTTTTTTTCTGTGGGTTAAATAACATATTTCCTATCACTTCCTGTCTTAGAAGTCCACGTGACAGAGTGACAACGCAGGATCACAACTGGGAGATGGTAACAGAGTGTTGTCACTCTTGAACAGAAAGTGGTGGCACTGGCACCTTAATGGCTAATAATAGAATAATGTATAATCTGGATATTCATTTAATGAAAGGTGCAGACTTAAAAATAATTAAATCCCCATTTGAAATTACAATTAATGATGCACCAAAATTTCAACCGCCGAAAATGATCAGCCAAAAATAGGGTTTTCAACATTGTGCTGAAAGAAAAAAAAAAAAGTGCCGATAATGTCTGCCAGAAATGCCTGCGATTTTACCGCTATTTTGCATTGCTTATGGTGTGTTTTTCATAGGCCATGTCACTCAAAAAAAAGCAACACAGGTGCATTTTTGATGCGTTCTTGCTGCGTTTTCAATGCATTTCAGTGCGGAGGTGTGGTTTTCCAAATACGCACAAAAAATGCAGCAAGCAGGATGTTTAACACCGCCCCCAAAGGTGCTGATAATGGGCGACAAATTAACATTAATTTAAATTAATGATATAAAAATCTAATATAACACAATTATTTATAAAAATATATATATTTTTTACAAACTGTCAATTTCGGTTTCGGCCAAGTGCATCCTGAATTTTCGGATTCGGCACCAAAATTTTCAGTTCAGTGCACCACTAATTACAATAACATGGTAAAGCTTATATGAGATTTTAGTGATTTGCTGCATACACACGATCGGAATTTCAGCCAGCAAAAGACCGATGAGAGCTTTTGGTCGGAAAATACGACCGTGTGTATGCTCCATCGGACTTTTGCTGGCTGAATTCCAGCCAGCAAAAGATTGAGAGCACGGTCTTAATTTTTAGGTCGGAAAAAGTTCCTATCCGAAAATGCAATCGTCTGTGGCTATTCCGACGCGCAAAATCCCTACGCATGCTCGGAAACAATTTGACGCATGCTCGGAAGCATTGAACTTCATTTTCTCGGCTCGTCGTAGTGTTGTATGTCACCGCGTTCTTGACGGTCGAAAGTTCAGCGAACTTTTGTGTGAAGGTGTGTATGCAAGGCAAGCTTGAGCGGAATCCCGTCGAAAAAACCATTATATCTTTTTCCGACGAGAAGTCCAATCCTGTGTACGCGGCAATTGAGTTTACACATACTAAATGGCTGTGTTTTTTTCTGAGATTCTATATCTGGTTGTTTTTCTAGTTGAATTCCTATAGTTTCCAAAATCCTCTTCTAAATTACATTAAACCTGAAACTTCAAAAATAGCAGATATCTGCCGGGGATAATAACAATAATCCAGAAAGCAATGCTGCTTTCTAGATAGTAGTAGAAGTTGCTTGGAATTGCTTTTTGAAAGCTACATCCCCTAATGACGAGTGTTTCAGTTGGATACAGGTGGATATAACCATCACCTAACAACTAATTGCCACCTACCTGTCTCTCTTTCAGAGACATTAATTCTGATATTACACTATACAAATAGGTGTTTTTGTATTCTCAAATAAAGCTCGAACAACCATAGAGGTGATGGTGACCTTGCCTGCCTTGGCCACCTCCGAGAAGGTGTTTGCATTCTCCACAAGGGGGAATCCCCTCCTTGTCCTTCGGAGCATTATTCCTGTCTCTGGTTCAACATGGACATCTGTGTCTGGAGCTGAGCCATCTCGTCTGTCATTTTATGGATTGCCACCATCCTTGGAGTTGTCTGGTTACAGGTGGTCTATCGGTTCCCAGCCTACAACAGCCATGGGTGAGTCCAGGTCTGTACGTCTCCACTCCTGACAATGCTATGGCCACTTTTAATAGTTCATGGAACATCAAATTGGGATTACTTCTATCTTATGCCTCGTACACACGATCGGACTTTCCGACAACAAAACCTTGGAATTTTGTTCGAAGGGCGTTGGCTCAAACTTGTCTTGCATACACACAGTCACACAAATGTTGGCCAACAATTACGAACGTAGTGACGTACTAGACATACTACTTGGTTTTTCCGCTCTTTGGCGCCACCCTATGGGCTTCTTCTGCTAATTTCGTGTTAGTAGAAGTTTGGTGAGTGTTGATTTGCATTTTTCTTTTCGCGTTTTTTATTTCGTGCTTTTCAGTTCGTTTCTGAATGGCTGTTCGTCAACCAGACATGTTGTGGAATCGGAGGAGATAACATGTTATTTATTATTGGCCTTGGAGTTATTGCTTTGACATTATTTTTTGGTTGAATAATAATTTGATTTGGTATATTTTCTATAGTTTTGAATACATAGAATGCACTTTTTGGTTCTATTGGCAGATAGCATGTCTAACTTTTATTTGTTTCCTTTTTTAATGCACAATAAAAAAATTGTGTAGAATAATACTTGGCTATGTGTTTTACTTCAAACGACAATTTGGGAGTAGGCAGTTACATTTTAAAAAATACAATGTAAAATTGACAAGGGACACCAACATAGTTGTATCTTTGATCTTAAAAACTACGGGATAATGGTGTTGTGGTAACTTGCACAAATAAAAAATAAAAAGCATAATAATATTATTCTTGATATCACTAGAAAAAAAAAGCCTTTGAAAATTCGTTTGCAATAACTCCATCAGTATCACCAGCAAAGCAGCCTCATTATTATCCCATTAAAGAAGAAGAGAATTGTGCGCTGCATTTGGAGATTTCATAATTTGCCACGTCACGAATGTTAATTCTCCATTACAAACGCTAGTTTACAAGACCGACTGCTTCTGCTTCCAAGCATGCGTGTTTGTACTTTGGACCTTTGTCCGACGGACTTGTGTAGACACGATCGGAAAGTCCGACAACAAACATTTGATGGCTGAAAATTTGAGAACATGCTAGCCAACATTTGAATGCGGAAAGTCCGACAACAAATGTCCGATGGAGCATACACACGGTTGGACTTTTCCCGTCGGAAAATCCGATTGTGTGTACGTGGCATTACTCTTGCAAGGTTTCTCTGACCTTGTAAAACAGCAGTCCATCTACAAACTGTACTGTACCTCCAGCTATCCATCCATATCATCCCAACCAGGCTGTCCTGCTTCTACAGTTTTTCTTGCAGCTCTAATGCATAGTGCAGAATGGATTTTCCTGCTCTCTGCTTTCTACTGATGAACTGGGCCCTAAGGTCCCTTAATGTTACCGCTTGGCCATACAGCACTTCTAAGTAAGGGTTCACTGTTCAATACGGCCATTGGGGGAATGTTCCAAGAAACCTGCTGTGATGCTCTGCAGGAAACCATGTTGGTCCAATTGTGGTGTTTGCAAGTTTTCAGCTTTTTTCAGTATACCAGCCATTCACTTTGGTGAGTGATTTGGTACTATCAAAGGTGGAGGACACAATTCATGGTGGAGCTTGCGAGGACCACGGTGTTCCTTTTTCCAACTTTTGCACAAAAAGACTTCTTTTTTTTCCACTTTATAGTTGTATTAATTATTTCTGCACGGGACACTTTTTTAACTTATTTGAATGCATTTTATTGCACTGGACACTTTATTTTAAGGAGAAATTAGTGGATGTATTTAACAATATTTAATAACATTTTGCCACACTGGTCACTTTGATATTTGTGTGCACTTCAAGTTTTATATTTTTGATACATATGCCATTATATGGTTTTAGTTTTTTGATGAAATTTTAAATTTTTGTAATAAATTTGTTATTTAAGGTGATAGCGTTGTCATTTGCAATTAATCATAAGTAGTTGCATTAAATGTTTAAACAAGGGAATCCTCGTTTTTTTGCGCGGAGGTACAGGATTACCTTCTTGCCTCCCCTATAGGGCGGTAATGGCCTGGCTGGGATCCCATATGAATGAAGCAGACTCCACAATCTCTTGACCCAGTCTCCCAACTTCTGAGCTGGCCTTGTGTACTTGGGTAACTGTTGCAACAGGAATAAGGGGGTCATTATTGTAGGGGCAGTTGGCTGCCTGCTTCCCTCTAAAAGTACCCAACACTGCTGTTGTGCCTCTTCAATTATCACTGTATAACATGAAGGAGAAGAAGAAGAAGAAGTGGGACTTTGCATGGGGCATGCCATTGTAGATAATAATGAATGAAGAACATAAAACCATATTTAAATTGTCATAATGACATGTAATAAATCAAAACATTAGAATACACAATATACTATATCAACAACTAGCAATATATATAATATATATGGCTATAAAAAATCAATGTTTTAGTAGTGATGATAAAATATTTAAATAAATAATAAATGCCAGACATAATGAAGACATGATTAGCAAAATACACCCACATGGACTCATACATCAATACATATACAGGTTAAAAATTCATAATTAAGGCAAGCTTGTCTTGGCACCCTATGTTGGAAAGTTGACGCGTTTCATGGCATACAGCCACTCATCAGAAGTTAGACGCATAGTTATACTGAAAGGATAAATGGATAATAAATCTATATGGTACCCTCTAAGAGGGAGAAAAACATCACGTAACCCAGCCAGTTCTCAATTACTCACACAGCAGCCCTTGGACTGAGACCAGCTCCTATGGGGGAGTGAGTGGTGGTCCTGGATAAAGGTATATATGTGTAAATATATTAACTTGTGCTAGAAGTGAATGATTAAACATCCATATGAATTGTGCACATGTGCTCCAAATGATAAAGTGCAATCATGCTCAGAACTTCTAGGTGCATCACACACCCCTCCTGTGTCCCCACTCACCGAAATGAATGGACCCCTGGCTTTTCAGACCAGGAGTCAATCAGGCTTGATCTTTGGCCATAAATGGCATATCTTTGAAGGATCCTCCACAAATCTTCCCCACTCATAATGATCATAAGGTGAATATGGCATCAAAAAGTAAAGGAAATGCTAATAGTGAAGTACTGTTAAAAAACGCTTTATTGAGCAAAGTGGATAGGTACTTACAGACTAGCAGAAATAAACTTGCATGAGCTATTGCAGTGAAAAACAGATAGGAAACAGCGTGCGTTCCACCGAAACCGGTGGGTATATTTTGCTAATCATGTCTTCATTATGTCTGCCATTATTTATGCTCTATGTATTGTACTAATCATGTCTGTTGGACATTTATTAAATATTTTATCATCACTACTATGTAAAAAAAACATTGATTTTTTATAGCATATATATTGCTAATTGTTGATATAATGTATTGGGGTTTATTTACTAAAGCTGGAGAGTTCAAAATCAGGCTCACTTCTGCATAGTAGCCAATCAGCTTCTATCCTCAGCTTGTTAAATTAAGCTTTGGCAATAAAACCTGGAAGCTAATTGTTTTTTATGCAGAAGTGAGACTGATTTTTGGACCTTCCAGCTTTAGTAAATAAACCCCAGAGTGTCTTATTATGTTATGATTACATTATGAAAATGTAACTATGGTTAAATGTTCTTTATTCATTATTATCTACAACGGCATGCCTCATGCAAAGTCCCGCTTCTTCTTCTCTTTCTACCAAAATTTAGGGATGGAGGCATGCCGGTGTTAAATCAAATGTTGTGACAGGTCCCACTCACTTTTTCACTGTCTGACATGGTCAATTCTGTTTGTAGACTCCGGGTTTAACAAAATAGGTAAAAAAATCTATTGTTACGCTATTGCCTTTGTATTTCACAATTATTGGTTTATCACACTTTACTTGAAATCCTCAGGCATTGGTGGTGATACAAGATCTTAAGAACCAACACATGACTCAACCTGCTACCGGCAAATCTAAAAAATATTAGTTATGAGTTGAGTTGGGATATATAGGGTCAGTTCGCCCAACACAAACATTTTAGTTTTTCCTAGAGACTGGACAGTTAGACAGGATCTGTCACTTTGCTCAAACAAAACTCATCTCTGATACTCAGTTTTCCTGCAATTCCCAGCCACTCTGTTCATCTGTTTGAGTTGTAGGTCTAAACCCTGTGTAAGCTTTGTGTTGGTCAATGTCAGATCTTACACAGGATGAATGACCTTCTCCCCCTTCCCACATGATGGTAATGTGGTCTTGTGATGGGCTGCTAATGCTCAATAATATTAGTGGGTGAGCACTAAACAGATATCATCTCTTTGCTCTGAATGGTCAAAGTTACAGATTCTCCTATAATCACTTAACAGTTTACTAGAACTCTTTTGGGGACAGCTCTGTCCTTGTGTTCCTTGTCTGCATATGTAATTTGGCTTTTATGAGGGGTTCCCAATCCCCAAAGCTAGGATTTTTATTTAATTTATATAACGGGAATAGAACAGGAGATGCCAGAACGCACAATGGTTGGTCAAAACGCCCTAAAACTCCCAGGTGGACATCAAACAAGTAGGAGATCATGTCAGAGAGATCTAACTGTTGAAAAATCTATGACCTACAAGAAGCCTGGGGCTTACTCATCCCAGCTGGCTCTACTTATAACTAAAGTATAAGTTTTAGGTTGACTAATCCTTTAAAGCCCATCTCCGGACAACTAAAAAATGATCCTTTGCAGTGGGACTTTGTCCACACTGCAAGGGTTGATAGCTCATTTTGTCTCAGGGAAAGGAGAAAGTATTTTACTTACCTGATCCTTTGCTTCACCTGCAGATGGCACTCCCCAGCGCTGTATGGTCCCTGTTTTGGTCATGATGATGTCTGGATCGTAAACTACTGGAGTGTGGGGAGAAGAAGCTGTGAGGACCAGTCTAACTGCAAGGAGTAGCAAAGGATTGGGTAAGTACTTTTTGGGGGGGATTTTGGGTTGTGAGGGTCCAAGGTGATCCATGGGGTTCAGTGACAAAAGGCTGGTTTTAGATTCATAGGGCAACTTGGAGTGTCTACTAGAAAAGATTGTAGTGAATGACTCAAAATTAGATTGTTTCCTCAAAACAAATATTTTTTTTTTTTATGGATAGAAAAGTAGAATTACTTACATCTACTGAAGTTGCGGTGGCCCCTAAAGGGTAGATACATGTAACCTTCTGTAAATGCAGGTGCAGAATAACTGGCCTCAACACAGGATGCCAAAGGTTGATCCCAATGTCACTGGAATCCCAATCCTGGATCCTAAGTGGGCTCTCAGGCAGGTACTGAATCAGGTAAATAGAAAGACGTATATAAAAAAAGCCAGTCAGAGATCTGATCGGCAGAGGGGCTCTTCATCTTAAACACAAGAAGATGTGTGACTCTTGATCGGATCTACAACTGTTTTTTTAATACATGTCTTTCTATTCACATTTGTTTAGTTCCTCTAGACCAGGGGTCTCCAAATTTTCTGAACAAAGTGCCAGTTTACTGTCCCTCAGACTTTAGGTGTGCCGGACTGTGGTCATTGGTAGATGAAATTGTCCTGGCGTTAGTGGAAGTAAACAATGCATCTTTGGTATTAGAGGGAAGAATAGTGTCCCATTGTTGCCTTTAGCATTGTGTCAGTGGGAGGAATAGTGCCCGTTCGTTGGTGTCAGTGGGAGGAATAGCCCTGTTGTTGGTGTCAGTAGGATGAATAATGCCCCATCATTGGTGTCAGTGGGAGGAACAGTGCCTCATCATTGGTGTCAGTGGGAGGAATAGTGCCCCATCATTGGTGTCAGTAGGAGGAATAGTGCCTGTTTGTTGGTGTCAGTGGGAGGAATAGCCCTGTTGTTAGTGTCAGTGGAAAAAATAGTGCCGCATTGTTGGTGTCAGTGGGAGGAATAGTGCCCCATCGATGGTGTCAGTAGGAGGATAAGTGCCCCATTGTTGGTTTCAGTGGGAGGAATAGTGTCTGGTTGTTGGTATCAATAGGAGAAATACTGCCCTGTTGTTGGTGTCAGTAGGGGAATAGTGGCCCATTGTTGATGTCAGTGGGATGAATATTGGCTCATGGTTGGTGTCAGTGGGAGGAATAGTACCCGTTATTGAGGTCACTAGCAGGAATTATGCCCCATTGTTGGTGTCAGTGGGAGGAATAGTGTCTTGTATCAGGGGAAGGAAAAGTGCCCCAAGGGTTGGATAACGGCAAGCAAGGGGCCACAGTTTGGAGACGACTGCTCTAGACAAAAACAAGTATTCCCCCTTTGCAGTATAGGCACAGCACTGCAAGGGATAATGTTTTTTAGTTGCCCAGAGTAGGGCTTTAATGTTCTTTTGTGTGCGCCGGTTGTCTCTGCTTTGAACCAGCAAGCTACATTTACACTAAGGGCAAACATTTGACTTTGCAACTACAAATCCAGTTGTGATAAATCAAGGATCAGCAAATACGTCACAGCAAACACATCCGCTGCAATTAGATTCAATGTTAACCTTCCTGTCCAGATGTGGGAAGAAATTTGCACGTAAGCTTTATATAAGGCACTAACAAATTAGCATTTCACAGGCATTTATGCAACACACTGTACCTATGAAATCTGATTAACTAAAAACGATCCGACATTCTCTACACTACCTCATCTGCTAAATATTTTGCTTCCTGTGCCAGTTTTCTTTTAAATTGCTACTGTGTTCAACTGCAACTTAATACAGTTCTGAGATTTAAAACTGGAATCCTGCCATTTATCCTTAAGTGGAGCTTGCAGGAAATTCAAGGTCCACCCATTCTGTCAGGGCTCTTCTTCCTGTAAGAATGTACCTTTAAGGAAAAAAGTTATCGCTGTCTTCTGGGCATGGTGCTAGGATGATGTCACACTGTGAGGATGATGTCACATTGCGAGGATGATGTCATATTCCTTCCAGCCAGATCCTGGGGAGTAAAGAGCAGCTCTTGCAGTGGACCGGAGTGTTTTCCCTCCAGAATTTGCCTGCTCTGCATTCCCCAGGACTATTCCCGGAAGGGAGACTTGGATGTTCTGGATGTTAACTTTTGATAACTTTTTATGTGCCAAAATTACAGCTGGACCAATACCTACGGCTTGGCGCTGCTGGAGTTCCATCAGACATCAGAGAGCTGACATGTGTTAGCAATCATCTGATTAATTTATATCTTTGACCAAACTTGGAATCCAAAGCTCCTATCTTTGAAGGCTTTTATCACCTCATGCATATGGGTGTAAAAATGCCACTTTCAGAGGTGTCTGGTGTTTTGTTTTTTTTATGCCTCTAAATGTAGCAGCCGTTACCTAATGTGTCCATGCACATGCAGGCATTTAAACATATATCTGGGCACTGCGTTTAGGGACGTAAAAAAAATCCCCAACCTCATGTTCCCGGAGAACTTTTTGCACTTTTTACGTGTGAAAACAAATATTCTAGACCAGCCTTTCTCAAACTTTTTACCCTTGAAGGAACCCTTGAAAAAATGTTCAGGTCTCAGGGAACCCCATTTCTGATTAGTCAATTGGAGGTCATTGAGCCAATACCCCTTACATTTGTAGTGTTCACTAGGAAGGATTCCCCCTAGCAGTGGTGGCCAGAATGCCATCCTTGTAGTCATGCTTCTGGCCTTGTCAAGTGGCATTGGTCCTGAAATTATGCAGGCACCATTAGATGGGAGGCAAGCAAGTCACAGTTCAAGGAACCCCTAGCCACCTCTTGAGGAACTTTAGGATTTCACGGAATCCTGGCTGAGAATGGCTGTTCTAGCCAACAGAATGTGTTTATGTTCATACGCTTCTAAATCCCATATGCGTATTGTACATTAACATCAGTCCCTGCCCTGAAAGAACCTACAATCCAAGGTCCCTAACTCACATTCCTACATACACATACCAATTTAAACAGGAGCCAATAACCAACCAGTATGTCTTTGGAGTGTGGGAGGAAACCTACACAGGCACAGGGAGAACATGCAAACACCCTGCAGGCATTGTCATGGTTGGGATACGAAAGGCTTTCAATCATGCACGCATGTGGGTGTTTCCTAGGGTGGTCTACCTGCAAAAGCATTCTGCTAAGAATACCCACTCCTCCAGACTGATATGTACCCAAGAGCCAGTCCACTGCTTGCATCAGAACTGAGCACTCTTTAGAGGAGTACTGAGGCAGGGTGCTGGGATGTTTTCAGGAAGCTATGTATGCATATTTATGTAGCTATGTGATCGTGGCTCCGGCCAGTCACACAGCCAGGGTCCGCAAACCTGGAAGGCAGGCCGGGTGAAGATAGAAGCCTTTTCAGTGGTGACAGGCTTCATTCTAAGATAGGTATTTCATAATGTGCTAGCATCCAATGCACATTAAGTTTTATTTTGTTTTTTTATTTTTTTTTTCATTCTACCCACAGCATATTGGGATTTTTATGGTGCCAAAACACAGTTTTTTCTTAAAAAAATATAATTTTATCTTACATACATTAAAATCATGTAAAAAGTATACATTTTCCATATACAGTAGAAGTTTCTTCAGTACAGGCTACACCGGTGTTTCCACTTTTTTTTTTTTCTTCGTTAACTACTGCTTTAACTAAAGTGGGGTCAAGTTAGAAGCTCTGTTGGGCATATTTTCTCTCTGTGGTCATCAGGACAAAAAGTGTGTGTGTGGGGTAATCAACAACCTGAGGTTCTAATGCCATGTACACACGACCGGACTTTCCGGCAGAAAAGGACATTCCGATCGTGTGTGGGCTTGATCTGACTTTTTTTTTTCTAAAATTCTGACGGACCTAGAAATAGAACATGTTTCAAATCTTTCCGACGGACTCAATACCTATCGGGAAAACCGTTCGTCTGTATGCTAGTCCGATGGGCCAAAAACGACGCAAGGGCAGCTATTGGCTACTGGCTATTGAACTTCCTTATTCTAGTCCCGTTGTACGTCATCGTGTTCTAAACGAACGGACTTTGGTGTGATCGTGTGTAGGCAAGTCCGTTTCAACAGGACTCCGTCGGAACTTCTTTGGAAAGACCGTCGGAGTCTATTCTGAAGGAAAGTCCAGACGTGTGTACGCGGCATAACACTCCCCAACTCTATCCAAAATTGCATTTCTTCCATTATTTTATTTATTTTTTTATTACATTTACTTTTATAGTGCTGTCAATTTACACAGAGCTTTACATTTATATATTACAATCACATTAGTCCCTGCCCTTGAGGAGCTTACAATCTAAGGTCACATTCATACATACACAGACAGGAGCCAATAAACCTACCAGCATGTCTTTGGAGTGTGGGAGGAAACCCACACAGGCACAGGGAGAACATGCAAACTCCAGACAGGTAGTCTAATGGCCCTCATAGGATGGTAAAGCTGCATACAAACAGTAGATGTCAGTCAGCCAAGTACCAAACATTCTAACGAAATGACTTTCTATAAACATGTCATTTCACATGGAGTAAGTTCCAACAGAGAAGGGGCTTCCAGGCTCAGTCTGGGAGCGTCAGCCAGAGCCATGGAAGGTCCTCCAAGCTATGATCCCTGATCCAGCAATTTACGACCACATGGGGTGAGCTCCTCTGATGTCTGTAGGCTCTTTAATTCTGTTTGTTTATTTATCTGGTGCCTTTTGAAAGAAATGAAGCACATAAGAGTTCCATTGTTATGTGACCACTGAAGGAGGCTCCAGACAAGCAAAGTAGACACCAGTCTGGACTTCTCCTACTTCCTGTCCTCTTTCAAGCTCATTGATATCAGAATTCTAGTTTGGATTTTTTTTTTTTTACCTACAGTATTTTTCCTGCAGGGGGTGACCTGACTCAACTTCTCTTTTCTGGCAAATTACATCTCCCTGTTCTGCATGCAGGACACTCCCGACAGTAGATTTGTAAAAACTTCTGACTGCAAAAAAACATCACAGCCAGCCATTGTTCTAATTCCCTCCTTTAGTTCTCAGTACTTTGGGGATGATGTGATAATGCAGCTGCTGAAGCCAGTGGTCTTTACTATTGGCCCTAGCAGCAAAGCAGGCATGCCAAAAGCAGCGTAAATCGCACAGATTTCTGGGACATGCATTTATTGCATCAATTTCCAAGTGTATCTGAGGCTGCTGGATTTTTTAAACTCTCAATTTTTTAAAGCAGAACTTCCCCCTAAAAGGAAGTTCTGCTATATGTCCTCCTCCCACTCTCCTCTAAATGACGTTTTTTTTTCTTTTTGGTGGGTGTGGGTGCTTCGTTTTGGTAGGTACCCGCTTCCATTTCTGGTCGGAAGTTGGTTCCACAGGAAGGTCTGCCCTCCCTCAGCCTTCTTGGACACATCACAAGTCTCAGCATGCTGCAAGACCATTCACAGTGTGCAGAATGGCTTGCACATGTGCAGTGGGAAGCCACAAAGACTCACTGCCAGCTTCCTACACTAAACATGCCAGCATGCTAGACCCGAAGACTGGCAAAGACCTGGCCTGGGTAGGTTGGCACTGGATCTAGAATTGCCACCTTTTCTTCAAGTCTAACTCAAACACTTAGGCGGCGCACAGCAATTTTTTTTTAATAATATATATATATATATATATATATATATATATATATATATATAGCTATTAAATAACATTTCTAATCATATGAAGTTAATAACAAGAGTTCCCCTTTTACATCTGAATCCACAGAGTTCCTCTTTTACATTAGAACTCACAGAGTTCCCTTTCACTGTAAGGGGGAACTCTGCAGACTCTGATGTAAGGGAGAACTCTGGGGACTCTAACATAAGGGATGCTCTGGGAACCCTGATTTAGGGGGGAACACTGAGAACTCTGATGTATGGAGAAGACTCTGATGTAAGGGGAAACACTGTGGCCTCTGGTATAAAGGGTAACTCTGATGTAAGGGGTGCCCAGAGAACCCTGATTTACAGTACTTTAGTGTACTAACTCAGAGGCAAGAGAGAGAAGGGGGGAGGGGAGAGACTTCAGTCACAGACAGGGATGGATGGTGAGCTCACTCAACCCTATGCAGTCAGCACCTCTCATTCAGATGTATCTGAGGCTGCTGGACTTCAAATTTCCAGCCCCCACTTTCATTTTCTGAGGCACAGCGCTGGGGATTGGAGTGTGGGCAGACACAGAGGTGTAGGGGTGGGGAAAGAGGTGCAGATCGAGCCCTCTCTCCTCTCCCGTCTGTGTGTGTGTTTGGGGGGAGATTGTTAGTTTTGTCTTTGGACAGTGTGAAAGAGTGTAACAGACACTCCCAGCTTAGACAACTGCAGCCAGCAACCCTGCTTGGAAGCCATAGTCCGGTCTGAATAATGTGTCATTTCAGGCACTCTGAAACCCAGATGCATGATTCCAAACTCGAACTGTCCGGGTGAATCCCAGACAGGTGGCAACCCTAGCTGGATCCTTGGACAGGTAAGTTTCCTTTCATTAAAAGTAATTTCCAGTTGCAATCATGAGCTTAGTATCTTACAGAGAGCAAGCAACACTTTGGTAAAAGGAATCCCAGTGGCTTGCATTTAAAATAAAATACATGTAAAATAGATGTATCTACGCATATCAGAGTTGCATTCATTTGTGTTTTTTTATGTGCCTGGAGGCCACATACAGTCACCACAATCTGACTGTACCCTTAATATAAACCTGTCGCTGTGGGCCTCCTGGCTGGATGTCCCTGGTCTGGCCCCGGTGGATTTGGTGTATAATCGATTGTTCTCAAGATAGAGGGAATATTTCGGATCTAGATGTGTAGGTGTTTGATTTTTCGTGTTTATATAGCTTTACCTAGGGAACCTGAAGGTTATATTTGCTGGTAATGAAAAAGTAGGATGTGATATACCCTGTTTCCCCGAAAATAAGACCTAGTGTGATTGTCCGTGATGGCTGCAATATAAGCCCTACCCCCCAAATAAGCCCTACAATGTTTCCCCGAAAATAAGCCCTACCCTGAAAATAAGACCTACAGGGACTTTAACTAGGGCTTATTTGGGGGTAGGGCTTATATTGCAGCCATCACCGACAATCACGCTAGGTCTTATTTTCGGGGAAACAGGGTATATGGCTCAGTGAGGATAATATATTGCATTAATTGATTTACTTGTATGCTTTACATTAATGATTATGTTTACTGGTTATGCTCTGGAACTGTGGGCTGTATTTCTTATGTTCAATAAAACCTTTTCTGTTTGAGAAAAAAAAATATATGAAGCTGCCAAGAGGAAAATACAAACTCTGGCACTGATGCCCACTTTCTGAAAATACTAGTCGCCTGCCTGTTATGTTGAAGCACTTGCTTCAATACCATTGAAGTCACTAACTGGCCACGAGTAAGCAGGAAAGTAAAAAAAAAGTGATAAATCCTAACTTTGAAGCCAGATGGGTTAGCATGACCGTCAATCAATTAACATTTTCAGGAGAGGTCAGCAGAACCTTCCTAACTTAATTTAAACCTACTCTCAGGCCAGCCACATTCTAATGCCCTGTACAGACTTTTCGACCGAACTTGTCCGCCGGAAAGAATCTGTCGGACAATCCGACCGTGTGTCTATCAGGAAAACCGTTCGTCTGTATGCTGGTCCAACAGACCAAATACGACGCAAGGGCAGCTACAGCACCTGCCCGCGAGAACGTTTCCAGCGCGATCCTATCGCGCTGGTTTTCGGCGACAGGGTACTGTACATCCCGCGCTCGCTGCAATAGGAAAAACACGTTTTCCTATTGCAGTGAGCGCAAGAAAGAGGCGACAATGTCCCTTAAATCTGGTATGGATTTTAAGGGGAACCCCCTACGCCGAAAAAACGGCATGGGGGTCCCCCCAAAATCCATACCAGACCCTTATCTGAGCACGCAGCCCGGCCATTTAGGAAAGGGGGTGGGGACGAGCGAGTGCCCCCCCCTGAACCGTACCAGGCCGCATGCCCTCAACATGGGGGGTGGGTGCTTTGGGGAAGGGGGGCGCCGCAGGGGGGGCCCCTGCAGAAGCGGGTTCACATATCTCCGGGGCAGCTGCCGAGCGCACTGCACAGAAACATTGTGTGTCTTCAGCTCCGTTTCATGGCTGAATTCAGGCAAAGATTCAGCCCTGAAACAGAGAACAGGGACGCGTTCTTGTGCGATCCGTGGCCGGTTTAGGTGTGAACCCAGCCTTAAGGAATGATTTCATGAAAAATAGATGACAGGGCCATTAAGTATTCCTATTGCAGAATGAGAATATTGTTCAGTGTCACTTTAAGCGAACAGGAAGTGGTTGCAAAGTAACTTTAGGGGATAGCAGCACTGAGATGCAACAAAGGATAAAAAAAAAAACAGAAAAATATTACTATTGTTTTGTTTTTGTTTTTTTAAAGACCTTTTTTTTTTGCAAAGCAAATGCTTTTGGGGTTTACATCTATTTTAAGCCATGTTTACTTGGGCATATTTCCCTTTTAAGACGTGAAATGTGTGTTAGTTTTTGTTTTGTTTTTTAATTCTTTTTTTTTTTCTCAGGTACAAGACGTCAAACGGCAGCTCAGCCTCACAATATAGGTTTTGTTCTGGAGCCGGGCCGCAGACTACAAACTTGTTGATAATGAAGCATAAGGCATTACTGTAGATGATCTAGGAATAAGCCAAGGAGCCGGGCTAATTACCGGCATTCCTTGATGAATTACTAAACAGTGTGTGGCAAATCTCTGCGCGTTTTTCTGGTTCTGATCCCCCAAATTCATCCTAGACTTATTTCTTAAAAGGTCAAAGTTCCCATGTGCGATTAGCGCTGCGTTCAGGCACCAGACGTGATCGTTCAAGGTTAAAAAAAAAAAAAGAACCGCCTCCAAGATCTGGAGTTCAGCCTGGTACTTTTAATCTAATTTTGTCCTGTTTGTAGTAGTGACGGGGAGGAAGAAAGAAAGAATAGAAAGAAAAAAAAAAAAAAAACGTAATCTTGTCGCCCGGCCGGACAGGTTAAATTTACCATGCAGTGCTGGGTAGAGGGCTGCATATTTGTAGACTGGCCAAAGAGAAATTCCTTAAGCCTCTTTTGAAAAGCAGGAATGCCTCTGGCTTGTCACTTTGTATTCACTCAGCGCTTTGGGCATTTTACTTGTTAAGAAATTAAAAAAGAAAGACTTACACAACCGCAACACTGTGGGGGAGTTACGACACTGCTGATTGGATATTGTTGTATAACGTTAAAGCAGAAGTTCAGACAAATATTTAAAACGCACTGGATAATGTAGACCAGCCTTTCTCAACCTTTGTACCACCGAGGGACCCTGGAAATTATTCTCAAGCCTTGGGGAACCCCTGCTAAAGCCAATTCATTGGGAGTTTGTGGGAAAAATGCCCCTTACATTGATGGTCAGTGGGAAGAATGCCCCACTTACAGTGGTGGTCAGAAAGCCACCCTTACAGAAAGCTAAAAAGATCATTTGTATCTTTTTAGCTATCTGAACCCTAGTTGAAAATTCCACTGACTTTTCCAAGTGGCACTGAACCCAGAACCACACAGGCACCATCAAATGAGTGGTCAATCAGTCACGTGTCAAGGCACCTCTAGCAACACCTGGAGGAACCCTATTTGAAAATCCCACTGACTTTTCCAGGTGGCACTCAACCCAGAACTACACAGGCACCATCAAATAGGAGGTTAATCAGCTAGAGCTCAAGGAACCCCTAGCAACCTCTAGAGGAACCCTGATTGAGAATGCCACTGACTTTGCCAAGTGGCATTGAACTAAGAATTATGTAGGCACCATCAAATGGGAGCTAAATCTTCCACACCTCAAGGTACCCCAAGCAACCTCTGGAAGAAACCTAATTGAGAATGGCACTGACTTTTCCAAGTGGCATTAAACCCAGAACTATGCAGGCACCATCAAATGGGAGGCCAATCATTCACATCTAGCAACCTCTGAACCCTAGTTGAGAAGGCCACGGACTCTTCCAAATGGCTTTGGACCCAGGACTAGGCAGGGACCATCAAATGGGAGGTCAGTTAGCCACAAATCAAGGTACCCCTAACAACCAATGAAGAAAACCTAGAGAATGGCAATGACTTTTCCAAGTGGCATTTAACCCAGAATTATGCAGGCCATCAAATAGGAGATGAATCATCCACACCTCCTAGAAACCTCTGGAGGAACCCTAGTTGAGAAGGTCACTGACTTTTCCAAATGGCTTTGGACCCAGAACTAGGCAGGCACCATCAAATGGGATGTCAATCAGCCCCAGATCAAGGTACCGCTAGCAACCTCTGGAGCTGCCATGGTTGAGAATGCCACTGACTTTGTCAAGTGACTTTGGACCCAAAACTATTCAGGTACCATTGAATGGGAGGTCGATCATCCACAGCTCAAGGTACCCCTGGCAACCTCTGGAGAAATCCTAGTTGAAAATGTCTTACGGATATGTTCAATAACCATTAAAGTGGAACTATGGGCAAAGAAAAAACATACTGTACAGTATATGCCGAAGTCTGTCGTTAGCATTACCACTGAGGAAAGTGAAATAACAGCACTGGACCCAAAAGCTTATCTTATTGGTATTGCTATTAAAAAGTACTGATGTTGATGTAAATAATTTGGTTCCTGGGCAGCTGGCTTTCAGACCACAGAGGATCTTTATGATCTCCTTGGCTTGTAGTGTAATGTAAATCTAAATCTAAATTGAAGCACCACACCATCACTAAAAGTTCCAGTTATGACTTAATTCCAATAAAAGTCAGGGGGGACAATGCAAAGATTAGCCAATGAGTTTTGGGGGTACAAAACTGCTGCTTTATCACTTTGTAAATGTGGGCAATAGTTTAAAAAATAAATATCAAGCTGGTATAGGCCTTCAAAGTAAAGCCCAAGTCCAAAATTTAGACAACCCTTGCAGTGGGGTCCTCCTGCACTGCAAGGGCTAACTGTTTGTTCAGCCTAGGGGTTCAGGAGTAATTGTTAGCTTATCATTCACTCCAGCCAAGACCCTCCAGCAGTGGCACTAGTCCCATGAAGCCTTGTCTCTAAGATGCTCCCGGCTGTGGTTGCCCTCCTGCCTCCTCCATGTACAACACATTAATGCATATGTGATGCTGATGACACTGAGGGACCCCCAACAGCCTGGAAAGCCAGAGGTAGAAGGTGAGAAGCAGCTGGAGCAAGGGTAAGGTAAGTGTTACAGCCTTATAGCTATTTCATCTCCCACAGACGTAACAAGCATTTAACCCTAGCAGTGCGTGGGGTGGGGATAACTGCATGGGTAGAGTTGGTCTTATTCTGGAGTTGGGCTTTAACTTTTGAACACAGGGCCAATTTAAGATTGTGTCCTTTGACACAATAACCTCTACAGCTCTCTGTTCTCCTTCTGTGTCCTGCCAGCCCCCAAAAAATGAATAGCTGGGACTCTTGGCTGTTTTGCCGAGCAGCGTTTTATGCACCTGTTTATGGAACACTTTGTATTCCAACTCTAAAGACACCAACCTGGAGAGAATCCTTAACAAAGCCGGAGCTGATTTATGAGAGAGCAGAATCTAGAGGTGTGCGCCACACGACTGTAATAAATCAAAGAACAAAAGAAACCAAAAAAAAAAAAATGCAAAGTTGAGGACGGAACTTGCAGACTTAAAGTCAGAAAACAGTCAAAGTGGAGCAGCATAAAGAATTTAAAAGACATCTATAGGCTTTCGAGTTATATTAGCAGAAGTGTGCCTGCTCGTTGGGTAGTAAAAAGCAGAGAAAGAATACAATAGGGTTGATTTACCGGAGGAGTCAAGAATGTTCTTTTGGCAAAGTAAAAATTCTCAATTTCTTTAATAAATCAACCACACTGCATATGTTTTTTTTTTTTTAGTAGTGCACCAGTGTTAACGTACAGTATATTTTGAGTCAAAACTTTTAGTTTTGGATAGAGTAGGGATGGGTTCAATCCCAGGTATCTTTTCTTTTTTTATTACTGTGTCCCAATAGGGAGATTCTTCTTCACTTACTGTCCTTAGGACACAACAGGACACAAAAGGAAATCTTTCCAAACTAAGGGAAACCTTCTTTTGGACCAGAGGTCTCCAAACATTCCAGTATGAGGCCCACATTGTATATTTTACCAATATTTGCTGGCCAAAAAATGAATCTGTTTTATAAATGAATGAATAAACTCCAAGAAATTTCCCCCTTCACATCAGAGTTCAAACTATGGGAGATCTTCTCTTAGACCAGAGGTCTCCAAACTTATTAGCACGAGGGCCACATCATATACACTATATTACCAAAAGAATTGGGACGCCTGCCTTAACACCCACATGAACTTTTATGTCATTGCAGTCTTAGGCTACTTTCACACTGAGGCGCTAAAGTGCTAAAAATAGCGCCCTGAAAGAGCTGCTCAATTCACTCCAATATGAAAGCCCCGAGAGCTTTCACACTGGAGCGGTGCGCTTGCAGGAAGGTCAAAAAAGTCCTGCAAGCCGCATCTTTGCAGTGCTATAGGAGTGGTGTATTGACCGCTCCTAAAGTGCCCCTTCCCATTGAAAACAATGGGGCAGCGCTGCAAACCTGCCGGCAAAGCGGTAGGTTTGCCGCTATTTTTACACTGTTTCTTTAAGAAAAAAAATATTGTTCAACTTATCACTATCACAAGGAATAAACAACATCCCTTGTGATAGCAAGGGCAGTGACAGGTACTCTTTACTGAGACATCTGGGCTCTATTAGATTCCAGATCTCTCCTCTGCACTTAAAAGCATCCGATTAAACAGAGATCGGTTTCCACCCCATGTAAAAGCAATCCAGCTGCTTTTTAGCCGCTAAGATTGCTTATCGAGTATATACGGTATTATTCTACACAATTTTTTTATTGTTAATTAAAAAAAGAAAACAAATAAAATTAGACATGCTATCTGCTAATAGAACTTAACCAAAAAGTGCATTCTATGCATCCAAAAATATAGAAAATATACCAAATCAAATCATTATTCAACCAAAAAAAAATGTCAAAGCAATAACTCCAAGGTCAATAATAAATAACACGTTATCTCCTCCGATTCCGCAACATGTCTGGTTGACAAACGGTCGTTTCAGAAAAGAACTGAAAAGCACAAAATAAAAAGCGTGAAAAGAAAAGCGTGAATCAACACTCACCAAACTTCTACTAACACGAAATTAGCACAAGAAGCCCAAACGGTGGCGCTAAAGAGCTGAAAAACCACGTAGTACGTCTAGTACATCACTACGTTCCTAATTGTTGGCCAACATTTATGTGGCCGTATGTATGCAAGACAAGTTTGAGCCAACACCCTTTGGACAAAATTCCACGGTTTTGTTGGCGGAAAGTCCGATCGTGTGTACGAGGATACGCCACTGACACTGACCCCAGCTGGGGTTCAGGTAAAATCTTCTAGTAGGCTAAATGTGGCCCTAATTTGGAGAGCTCTATCTTAGACAACTGTCCTGTAAAAGGGACCCCCCCCCCCCACCCTGCTGCTCCATTAACAGCTGAAAAAATGTTTACTTTCCCAATATTTTCAGTGCCAATGACAATGGTCAAAAGGACAATAAGAAAGGGATTTTAAATCCCACTTTTACATTTTCATAGAAGCGTGCAAAAAAAGAAAATGTAAAAATGAACCCCGTTCAAGCAGTTCTTCTACGTCTCATCCACAAATAATACTCCTTCTCATCTCAGAGCAGTGGAGCCCGGCTGTCTGATAAAGATGCATTGTGTTGTTTTACTTTGTCTGGTCTAATTCTCAATGTGTGAAATTAAATCTATTCTTAAGCAAGGCGAATTTTCCAGTAATTAGGAAGCTGCATGTCCCTGTGGTGCCCAGAGCCTAACAAGCCCCTGCCGATCCCCCATCTAACAAGGAATGAACGATTGTGTACCCAGCAACTCCTCTGAGCCAAAGACAGCACAGCACAATTGCAGCACGGATTTTTAGGAAAAAGGATAATTTTCGGTACATTTTTTTTTTTTTGGAAATGTATATTTTTTATTGATATTTCACTGGGATCTTCTTCTCACGGTTACATAATTCTAACTTTTCACTTACCGTATATACTCGAGTATAAGCTGACTTTTTCAGCACATTTTTTATGCTGAAAAAGCCTTCCTCGGCTTATATTCGAGTGAGGGTCTCCCGCTGTGTTATGCAGCCTTAACTGTTCGGCGGTTGTCCACTGTAACAAAGCCCCGCCTTCTCTTCGTCCGTGATCGACGGAACACTGATACAATGCTGGGAAACCGAATCAGTGTTCCGTCTGTCACGGACAAGGAGGAGGCGGGGCTTTGTTACAGTGGAAGGCCGCCGAACAGTTAAGACTGCATGACACAGCGGGAGACACTCGCTGTTTTGGTTATCAAAGGTACAGGTGGGCACAGTGAGGCTGGAAATGGGCACAGTGAGGATGCAAATGATCACAGTGAGGCTGCATATGGGCACAGTGAAGCTGCAAATGTCACAGTGAGGCTGCAGATGGGCACAATGAGGCTGCAGATGGGCGCTGATGATACAGGTGGGCACAGTGAGTCTGCAAATAGGCACAGTGAGGCTGCAGATGGGCACAGTGAGGCTGCAAATAGGCACAGTGAGGCTGCAGATGGGCACAGTGAGGCTGCAAATAGGCACAGTGAGGCTGCAGATGGGCACAGTGAGGCTGCAAATAAGCACAGTGAGGCTGCAGATAGGCATTGTTTACCCAGTAGCTGCTGCATTTCCCATCCTAGGCTTATACTTGAGTCAATACGTTTTCCCAGTTTTTTGTGGTAAAATTAGGTGCCTCGGCTTATATTCGGGTCGGCTTATACTCGAGTATATACAGTAATTTTCCTTCTTTTTTTTTTTCATTGGCATGCTCTGCCATAGTTCGTGGACATATTTTAGACTGCAGATTTGGGTAGGTAAAGGGCAACTGCCCATTAGAGCTACAAGTTCAATCATTCCATCAATGAGTATGTAAGGTCAGCCAGGGAGCTAATAAAGTATGATTGGGCTTGTACGTTCATAAGCGCTAAATATCTACTAATAGCCTATCACTATGATGACTGTAGGGGGCTATTAAAAGCTGGAGAAACTATGAGTTGAGTTGGTGCTCTTAGTGATCAATTAGGTTCCTTCCTCTACTCGCTGCAAAAATAAAAGATCAAATATGATTTGGTAACAGTTTAAGCAGTTTTATTTAATAGGTCCCATATATTGTATACACTATATTGTCAAAAGTATTGGGACACCTGCCTAGTCTTGGTGCGTAGGGTTCACTATTGAGTTGGCCCACCCTTTGCAACTATAACAACTTCAACTTATCTGGGAAGGCTGTCCACGAGGTTTAGGAGTGTGTCTATGGGAATGTTTGACCATTGTGAGGTCCGGCACTGATATCGGACGAGAAGGCTTGGCTTGCAGTCTCCACTCTAATTCATCCCAAAGGTGTTCTATGGGGTTGAGGTCAGGACATTGTGCAGGCCAGTCAAGTTCTTGCACCCCAAACTCGCTCATCCATGTCTTTATGGACCTTGCTTTGTGCACTGGTGCTCAGACATGTTAGAACAGGAAGGGACCATCCCCAAACTGTTCCCACAAAGTTGGGAGCATGAAATTGTCCAAAATGTCTTGGTATGCTGACACCTTAAGACCCTTCACTGCAACTAAGGGACCAAGTCCAACCCCTGAAAAACAATCCCACACCAAAATCCCCCCTCCACCTGTTTTCAGCAAATCGAATTGGATGTCAGCGAGTATAAACGGACACATGTCTGTTTACAAACGCCACGCCATAAAGGAAAATGGAGGGTCCAATTGGGTCAGCCTGAAAAACTGACAGGTGGACCCCATCGGTCTGCTCGTGTGAAAGGGATCTAAATCCTATGGAGCTCTTCACACCAGTCAGTTTTGGGTAGATTGCATTTTTAAAAGTCCTGCATGCTGCATTTTGGTGTGGTGAAAAAAAAACACCAAAAGCACACCTCTCCATTGAAATGAATGGAGAATGCATAAGAAAGCAGCAAAAACGCATCAAAAAACACACCTGCAGTTGCGTTTTTGGCATGTTTTTTGAGTCACATGTCCTTTTTTCACAGGTGAAGGTTGATGTCAGGCAACCACAAAATGCACTGGAAACGTGGCAAAAATGCATATGTGTTTTTACTGCGGAGTAGCGTGAAAGCAGCCTATAGTAAGAGCTATCCATATTCTATAGTAAGATTTACTTAAAAAGAATGCAAACAAATTTAGCAAGACGATTAGGTTGAATAGTCTGGAGCAGCTTTATCTGCTTCTTATGGTTCCTGAAGTGAGGACACATTAATCATACTGTATAACAAAATCACCCGTAGAGACTGCAAAGGATGGAGCACCCACACAGCTAATGTTTCACAATGTACAGGATTTTAACGCAAACCCATCATAGCGGTAATTGCAGATCTTCTGTTCCTGGAGTTCCTCGTTTCCTGATTGTTGCACTCGCTTTATGACTTTTCTGTTTAAAAAGGATCTTTAGGCTGTATAACTAAAAGATTAAAAGTCAGCAGCTACAAATACAGTAGCTTCTGACTTTTAATAAAAGGACACTTACCTGTCCAGGGATCCAGCGCCCTCCTCGCCTGGGTTGGTTCTTCCTTCCTTACAGCTTCACAGCCGGCTTCCCATTGTGCATGCGTGGGCCACACCGTGCTTTGTGAACGGTCCTGCAGCCTCCTGGGATCTGTGATGTCTCCTAGAAGGCTGCAGGCAATGGAGGGGATGGCAGGGGGGGGGGGGACTGGTGCAGAATTTGACTTTGGATCGCCTGGGCAATCCAGGCGGAAGTGGGAGAGGGTACCTGCCAAAACCAGATACCCGCTCCCCAGGGCTTGCCCAAGACATTGTGTTGCTCGGGTTCACCAAAAGGCCCCCACATCCATTATTTTATATCATGATAATTAAAACTAAAATGTAATTTATCAGGAAGTCAGATTTACATGCAACAGCACCTTGTCTATATACAGAATGATATGACATACCATTACTATGTTCAATGGTATGTGGGCTAGGGCAGTATAGGGGCGGGCTAGGGCAGTATACAGTCAGGCTAGGGTAGTATATGGACAGGCTAGGGTAGTATATGGACAGGATAGGGTAGTATATGAACAGGCTAAGGTAGTATATGGACAGGCTAGGGTAGTATATGAACAGGCTAAGGCAGTATAGGGGCAGGCTGGGGTAGTATATAGAGAGGCTAGAGTAGTATATAGATAGGCTAGGGTAGTATATAGACAGGCTAAGGCAGTATAGGGGCAGGCTAGGTTAGTATATAGAGAGGCTAGAGTAGTATATAGATAGGCTAGGGTAGTCTATAGACAGGCTAGGGCAGTATAGGGGCAGGCTGGGGTAGTATATAGAGAGGCTAGAGTAGTATATAGATAGGCTAGGGTAGTATATAGACAGGCTAGGGCAGTATAGGGGCAGGCTGGGGTAGTATATAGAGAGGCTAGAGTAGTATATAGATAGGCTAGGGTAGTATATAGACAGGCTAGGGCAGTAAAGGGGCAGGCTGGGGTAGTATATAGAGAGGCTAGAGTAGTATATAGATAGGCTAGGATAGTATATAGACAGGCTAGGGCAGTATAGGGTCGGGCTAGGGTAGTATAGGGGCAGGCAGAGCAGCACAGGGGGCAGTTTTCATCATGAAACAGAAAACTGCTGGAAAAAAAAATCTTGGTCGTCAATTTGCTGGGTAAATAGAAGAGATGGAGAGGCGGCTGTGGTTCAATTTGCTGCCCCTCTCAAAGTGCTGCTTGGGTCCAATGGACCCACTGGGACCCATGGTAGGGCCAGCTCTGCCGCTTCCCCCCAAAAAAAGAAAATGTATCTAAAAGTGATAGAGGAGGGGGGGGGGGAGGAGGAGGAAAAGCAGAACTTCCCCTTTTGGGTGCAGTTATGTTTTAATGAGTCAATAATCTGGAACAAGTATGTAGCTAGATAAGTGTGGAACTGTGCTCACTTATTGTTTTCCTGACCACTAGGGGTGCCTTATGCCGCGTACACACGAGCGGACTTTACAGCAGACTTTGCCCGCCGGACTTTTCGACGTACTTTCTGAATGAACGGACTTGCCTACACACAATCCACCAAAGTCCGTTGAATTCGTACGTGATGACGTACGACCGGACTAAAACAAGGAAGTTGATAGCCAGTAGCCAATAGCTGCCCTAGCGTGGCTTTTTGTCCATCGAACTAGCATACAGACGAGCGGACTTGATTTCGATGGATTGATTTAAAGCATGTTTCAAATCTAAGTCCGTCCAACTTTTGAGAAAACAAAGTCCGCTGGAGCCACACACGATCGAATTGTCCGACGAAATCCCGTCCGCCGGGCAAAGTCTGCCATAAAGTCGTGTGTACGTGGCATTAGGCTTCATTCACACTTGTACAACTCCAAAGTTGCTCCGACTTTGGAGTGCAACTTTGGTTGGGTGCAACTTAGATACGCCTTTGGCTTTTACCAGTGATAATGGACAACTGTTGCATTGTATAACATTTAGGTACGACTTTCATGCAAATTTTGAGGAATAACATTGAAGTCTATGGCCCTCAAGTTGCATGAAAGTCGGACCAAATTAGTGCATGAATTGCTTTAAAGTTGCTGCAACTTTAAGTCGCACATATATGAATGGTTATCGTTTGAAAGCATAGGGATGTCCAAAGTTACATGCCAAGTCGCACACGTGTGAATGGAGCCTTAGAGTGGAAGTAAACTTTCCTATCGTTTTCATCCAAGGAAGCTGCCATCTTGGGCTCTGTTTAATCTTCAAGTGCCATGATACTGCACATGTGATCTGTTATGACACCAGCCATTGGATGGTTTGACAGTTTGGCTGAGAGCACAAGCAAATGTGACAGTTACAACTGTTTTTTGAAACTGGTAAAATTGATGGGTTTACTTCCGCTTTAAAGCTGAGTTAGGGCTCTTTCACACGGGGCGGATCAGTGATGATCCGACCCGTGAACACCCGCTTGCTCAGCGGGGATCGCTCCGCCGATCCCCGCTGAGCAGAAAGATGACAGGTCCATTGCTGCACACTGTGCAGTGACGGACCTGTCAGAGCGCCGCTCTCCCCTATGGGGGATCGGATGATGACGGACCGTAGAGTCCGTCGTCACCCGATCTGATCTGAAAACAGATGGAAAAGTAGGGTTTTCCTCTGTTACACTTTTCGGATTGGAGCGGGTCGGATGTCAGCGGACATTTCACTGCTGACATCTGACGCTCCATGGGAATACATGTATGTCCGTTTTTCATCCGAAAACGGAAGGATGAAAAACGGACATACGGATCGTCAGTGTGAAAGAGCCCCTAGACTTATAGATTCCAGTTTAAAAAAACTGTTTAAAAAACAGCTACCAGCGTGCCGGGATTGCTAAGACCCCGTTCACACATGCGGACCATTCATTTCATTATGTTCAGTCTCCTCAAAATGGACGAAGTATTCATCAGTTTTTCATCAGTGGTCATCAGTTTTTTTTTACATCCACTACCAATGCAAAAACGGAAGAAAAACTGACCATTTGTTAGTTTACTTCCTTTTATCGTCCGATCCGGTTTTTTTTAACGGAAGAAAAATAGAGCTTTGATCAGTTTCAAAAAACAGCTGATGATAGATGCGTATGTAAACTGATGTAAATGGATGATCATCCATTTACATCAGTTTTTTCTATAGAGATGCATTGATGTCCGATTTTCATCCAATAATGGATAGATGAAAAACAGACAAATGGACAACATGTGTGAAAGGGGCCTAACTGTCACATTATCTTCTGCTCTCAACCAAACTGTCAAATGGCCAGAGTCATAACTGATCACATGTGCAGCACCATGGCAGTTACAGATCAAACAAAGGCCAAGATGGCAGCTTCCTTGGTTGAAAAGGATAGGAGGGTTTAGTTCCGCTTTATTGGCCAATTATACACTCCTATTAGGCTGGGGAAGGCAGGGCTGTGGGCCTTAAAGTGTTACTAAACCCACAACAGTAAAATAAGTGTGTAAATATAGTAAAGCGTGCTTGTTATGCTTACTGTAGAACCTAAGGGGTTAACCCTCTGTAGTGTGTAAAAAGGCTGTTTAATCCTGTCTTCTCTGGTCCTCCCATTATTCCACTGACTCCAAAACATGTCCGTATAAGACAGAGCTTTTGGAGCCACTCTGCACATGCTCAGTTTGGTGTGTATTGCTAGAGAGTTTTTGTTTTTTTTCTTAGGAGAGGGCATGTGATCAGCACAGGGCCAATCAGCACTGTCCAGACAGAGGGTCAGGAGTCTGGCATCCCGATAGGACAGGATGTAAACTCCGCCTACTAGCTTTAACCAGGAACTGATAGAAAAGAAGAAGTAGAGACAGAATCCGCAATGCATGGCACCACATCCAATTATATGAACAAAAATAAGGAAGCAATTGAAAAACTGACTGGGGAAAAAGAGGTACTCACTCAAAGGTAAAGATAAAATATCAAAATGTTTTAAATATCATCATAAAAACATGTCACAAAAATAAATGCATGGGTGTGCCATAGTATGTACCCCAGTACTGATAGAGAGGGGGCAGGGGAGGGTGTAACCAAGATGGCACCCAATGTCCTTCCTATTAACCAATGGCATCATTGGTTGTTAGGACGCCAGCAGCTGGAAGGTTATAATGGTGTACAATGAAAACTGCAACTTTGTACAACTAAAAGGCAGACTTGATCCACCAGCTAGTTTGTATAGAATTTTAGGGAAATTTTTAGACATTTTGGAAAGGCACCCCTGGAGGAATCATAAGGCACACCACAGTGCCTGGGCACTCTGGTTGAAAAAGGATGCATTAATACATATGATGTGGAGATGCCCCAAGTTGGTTAAGTATTGGACCCTTGTTTTGGACACTATAAAAAATGTATTTAGTATTAATATTTTGATGGATCCAAAGATATGTATACTGGGATGGCTGGATGTAGAGCTTTATATGTGTATACATGGGCCGATATACGGGTGGCCTTTGGAATATTAAGTATGCTGTCATAACAGTAGTCTTCTATCTGAAGGCCAGCCGATGGGATCAGAATGCCAGCACCAATGGATCACTAAGCGTTTCACCCATAGCTTCCTCAGGAGATCCTATTGGTATGTGATCAAACACATGAGAGGTGTGAGCCATCAAATCACCATGAAGAGGAGGAGGGGAAAGGAAGGAAGGGAGGGGAAGGGAATGCAGGAAAGCTCACCAGATCGGCTCCAATGGGAATAGAAGAGGATATCAAACAGCCTTATGAAGAGACTTATTTATATGTGGCAGCTTTTGAATGATACTCTGGGATGGGTAGTAAGTGATGGATTGAATGATGGGTTAAAAAAACCCTTTTGTTCCCTTGGGCCAGACAGGGTATATGGTGTGATAAAACCTGTTTGAGTATTCCTTAATGGAAATAGTCAAAGGCGCTGCCCTCTCTGATGGAGCCTATGCATCCAGCGGGTGCTGGTCCTCATTACCAGGGTCACCCCTGCCACGGGGTGAATGAGACGTCCTAGGAACTCATAGAAGTCACAAGACTGCTATATACTGCTGATGAGAAAAGGTATTTAGCAGTTTATATTTACTAAAATAATTGCATTTCCATGTTCTATGTACTGTGGGACACCAGATATACTGAATGTAGGGTCCTGGGTTTAGTAACACTTTAAAGTGGGGGTCCACCTATCTATCGTTTTTTTTGAGTTCATTCACAAACTTTTCTTCTCAGCATTACATACTCACATATTGTGTGTAATATGTCCGCCTGTGTCAGATTTCGTCAGAAAGAATAACTTATATTATTCACTGCAGGCGGTTTCCATCTTCATTGTGGGCATTTGAAGCCCACAAGCATTTATTTCCTGGATGTGGTGAATGCTGTGCTCCCAGCATTCACTGCTCATTCCCGCACATGCTCAGTGGCATCCTGGGAAGCCTGAGACTAGCTCCCAGGAGTCTGGGAGAGGCTAGAAACACGCCTACTCCCACGGGAGGAGAACCAGGAAGTGCAAAGAAGAATAGAAAAATAAAAGGTAATTACGGCGATTTAAATTTTTTTAAACGGCATGTCAGCATCTAGGCAAGGAAGAGAATACATACAGATATTGTTTAAAATTTGGGTGGAACCCCGCTTTAAAGTGTATTTACACTTTTTTAGCCATATTTGGATAAGACCTTTTTTTTATTTTTTAAATGTTTCCCTTCACATATTCAAATAAAAAAATTCAACAATGATGGTTACCTTTTTAGTTACCTTTTACTTGCTTAAAAATCTTAGTTAGCTTTCCCTTCTTTATAATGTTAAAGCTGAAGTTTGGGCAATTTTTTACACTGTCCTAGCTTGGACCAACATAAGTATGTATATGCCATACCCATGGAAGCTGGAAATCCCTGTAGTAGGCACAGCTACCACAGTGATCTCCAGGTCCCGTACTGAACAGCTTTCACAGGGATCCCACAGGTATAGCACATAATTACATTGGTCCAATCTATACAAATTGCTATACCTAAATTTTAGCTGTAAGGAGGGGCTAGGGAGTTTACCATAATTAACTCTACCTGTATTGTTCTGGCAGATTTCTTTATCAATTGTAAAATAGATCAGAACACTATCTTTCACAGTGGAAGGAAAGAAAATCACTTAATTTCCCCCACCAACACAGTAAGTATTGATGGGGGAATACCTCCCATAGCGCTATTGTGTTCTGCCAGCAGGGGGTGCAGAGAGCCTTCCCGGAAGGCAGAAAACAATGACTGCTGCTAGCAGCTATAGCTGCCGATAGTAATCACATAATTGATGATCGACTTGGGCACAACCAGCCTGCCCATAGATGGATTGAATCTTGGCTGGTCCCTGCTGAACCTGCCAAATTTTGATCCATGGATGGCCGGTTGGGTTCAATGGGTTCAAGACCTGAAAGCTTTGGTTCCACATTGTACGGCAATGTACTTGAAAACTGTCCCTTAACTGTACATTGCCATCCATAAAAGGCAATAGAACAGGGATATGCAATTAGCGGACCTCCAGCTGTTGGAGAACTACAAAGTCCCATGAGGCATAGCAAGACTCTGACAGCCACAAGCATGAGGCAGAGGCATGATGGGACTTGTAGTTTTGCAACAGCTGGAGGTCCGCTAATTGCATATTCCTGCAATAGAAGCTTGCCTATGGTGTCTTTTGTATAAATGTGCTCCAAAGGGTATACTTGTAGGGGGGTTTCTCAAATTTGACTGCAAAACTTCAGGATTTTTTCGCCTGTCCCATAGTCAAACAGAAAGTGAGAGGAAATCCCTGCAAATTAAGGGAATTTCTTGGGGACCCCCGGGTCACCAGAACTAGGGCCACCATTGGGAGATATCCCCTCTATTACTTTTCTGAGGGCAACCCAAAATTTGGGATTTTCTTTTACTTTCACTTTCAATGGTAAATGGGACAAATAGAGAGGATGAATCTGTCTAACGGGGGCACAGACAGCAAAAAAAACTGATCCCTCTCCACTCTGTCCAAAAAAATGTAACTTTAGTTATACTTTAAGGGAAATGCAACTTTAATACATCAGCAAAGTTTAGCTACAAAATTGAGAGATCAGTAACAAAGTGAGACTAGCACTAGAGGGGCACACAGAAGAGGCTTTACTGGCTAACAATAGTAATACCAAACATCTTTTTATGGGTCTTACACTAGATTTTTGCTCGTAAAATTTTTAAATACTAACTAAATAATAACTCTATCTATGCTATCTATATACTGTAGCTCAAATAATTTTACTGCATTTACCAAACATTCTTTTTTTTTAACAGTAAATGTACCAAACATTCTTTTAGTTCACTTGTGTATGTTTTTAAAATGCATACAATCATACAATAATAATTCAATATCAGTCAGTGCAATTATCTATTGTATGCAGACATGAAAAAGAAAAAAGGATGCAGCATGCAACAAGCCCATGCAAGGGTTAATGCCCCGTACACACGATCTGAAAATCGGGCAAAAGATCGTCCAACTTTTTGTCGCTTACTAGTTGCAAGTAGGGATTGAATAGGTTACTAAAGTCACGAATAGGTTACTAAAGAAAAAAAAAATCAGAACTGATGTCATGTGTTGTAGTATATTTGTATTGTATTTTCGGACGACAACTGTACTGACTAAACAAAAATCGTATGATCTGGTATCGTACAAGGAACATTTTCATGCTTGTCCGATCTAATACAATCAGATGAACTGTTGTGATCAGCTCTCGAAAGCTCTGTACTAACGATTCCATTATCATACGATCGTGTCGGAAGTGGTATTTTTCGTCTGATTTTCGGATCGTGTGTACGGGCCATTAGCCCGGTGGACAGTCCAATGTATCCAGTTGGGCCAGTCCCTGGACTACATGGAAATCCAGATATTACCATATAAAATAAGCAGTGGCCTCATCACTGGGCTGTACATAGTCTGTGCAGAGAGCAAAGCTGTAGGAGGAACATAGGAGGCCCCTACCCAATACAGGCTGCCTGTAGGAAACTACAGGAGGGGGTGGAGAAGTGCTTAGGTAGGTGAGGGTTAAGTGTTTGGGTAGGTGAGGGTTAGGGCTAAGTGTTTAGGTAGGTAAGGGTTAAGTGTTTAGGTAGGTGAGGGTTAAGTATTTAAGTAGGTAAGGATTAAGTGTTTAGGTAGGTAAAGGTTAAGATTTAGGTGGGTGAGGATAAAGTGCTTAGGTAGGTAAGGGTTAAGTGTTTAGGTAGGTAAAGGTCAAGTGTTTATTTAAGTGAGGGATAATGTTATGTGTATTGGTAGGTGAGGGTTAAAATTAAGTGTTTAGTAGTGGAGGGTTAGGTGTTAAGTGTTTAAGTAGGTGAAGGTTAAGAGTTTAGATAAGTAAGGGTTACATTTTCAGGTAGGAGAGAGATAAGTGTTTGAGTAAGGAAGGGGTAAGCGTTTTAGTAGGTGAGGGTTGGGTGTGCAGGTAGGTGAGGGTTGGTTCTTCAGGTAGGTGAGGGTTTGGTGTTCAGGTAGGTGAGGGTTAGGTGTTCAGGTAGGTGAGGGTTAGGTGTTCAGGTAGGTGAGGGTTAGGTGTTCAGGTAGGTGAGGGTTAGGTGTTCAGGTAGGTGAGGGTTGGGTGTTCAGGTAGGTGAGGCTTGGTTGTCCATTTAGGTGAGGGTTGGGTGTTCAGGTAGATGAGGGTTAGGTGTTCAGGTAGGTGAGGGTTGGGTGTTCAGGTAGGTGAGGGTTGGGTGTTCAGGTAGATGAGGGTTAGGTGTTCAGGTAGGTGAGGGTTGGGTGTTCAGGTAAATGAGGGTTGGGTGTTCAGGTAGGTGAGGGTTGAGTGTTCAGGTAGGTGAGCGCTGGGTGTTCAGGTAGGGGAGGATTAGGTGTTCAGGTAGGTGAGGGTTGGGTGTTCAGGTAGGTGAGGGTTATTTGTTCAGGTAGGTGAGGGTTGGGTGTTCAGGTAGCTGAGGGTGGGGTGTTCGGGTAGGTGAGGGTTGAGTGTTCAGGTAGGTGAGGGTTAGGTGTTCAGGTAGGTGAGGGTTGGGTGTTCAGGTAGGTGAGGGTTAGGTATTCAGGTAGGTGAGGTTTGGGTGTTCAGGTAGGTGAGGGTTGAGTGTTCAGGTAGGTGAGGGTTGGGTGTTTGGGTAGGTGAGGGTTGAGTGTTCAGGTAGGTGAGGGTTGGGTGTTCAGGTAGGTGAGGGTTAGGTGTTCAGGTAGGTGAGGGTTGGGTGTTCAGGTAGGTTAGGGTTGGGTGTTCAGGTAGGTGAGGGTTAGGTGTTCAGGTAGGTGAGGGTTGGGTGTTCAGGTAGGTGAGGGTTGAGTGTTCAGGTAGGTGAGGGTTGGGTGTTCAGGTAGGTGAGGGTTAGGTGTTCAGGTAGGTGATGGTTGGGTGTTCAGGTAGGTGAGGGTTAGGTGTTCAGGTAGGTGAGGGTTGGGTGTTCAGGTAGGTGAGGGTTGAGTGTTCAGGTAGGTGAGGGTTAGGTGTTCAGGTAGGTGAGGGTTAGGTGTTCAGGTAGGTGAGGGTTAGGTATTCAGGTAGGTGAGGTTTGGGTGTTCAGGTAGGGGAGGGTTGGGTGTTCAGGTAGGTGAGGGTTAGGTGTTCAGGTAGGTGAGGGTTAGGTGTTCAGGTAGGTGAGGGTTGGGTGTTCAGGTAGGTGAGGGTTAGGTGTTCGGGTAGGTGAGGGTTAGGTGTTCGGGTAGGTGAGGGTTAGGTGTTCAGGTAGGTGAGGTTTGGGTGTTCAGGTAGGTGAGGGTTGTGTGTTCAGGTAGGTGAGGGTTAGGTGTTCAGGTAGGTGAGGGTTGAGTGTTCAGGTAGGTGAGGGTTGGGTGTTCAGGTAGGTGAGGGTTGTGTGTTCAGGTAGGTGAGGGTTAGGTGTTCAGGTAGGTGAGGGTTGAGTGTTCAGGTAGGTGAGGGTTGGGTGTTCAGATAGGTGAGGGTTGAGTGTTCAGGTAGGTGAGGGTTGGGTGTTCAGATAGGTGAGGGTTGGGTGTTCAGGTAGGTGAGGGTAGGGTGTTCAGGTAGGTGAGGGTAGGGTGTTCAGGTAGGTGAGGGTTGGGTGTTCAGGTAGGTGAGGTTTGGGTGTTCAGGTAGGTGAGGGTTGGGTGTTCAGGTAGGTGAGGTTTGGGTGTTCAGGTAGGTGAGGGTTGGGTGTTCGGGTAGGTGAGGGTTGAGTGTTCAGGTAGGTGAGGGTTGGGTGTTCAGGTAGGTGAGGGTTGGGTGTTCAGGTAGGTGAGGTTTGGGTGTTCAGGTAGGTGAGGGTTGGGTGTTCAGGTAGGTGAGGTTTGGGTGTTCAGGTAGGTGAGGGTTGGGTGTTCGGGTAGGTGAGGGTTGAGTGTTCAGGTAGGTGAGGGTAGGGTGTTCAGGTAGGTAAGGGTTGGGTGTTCAGGTAGGTGAGGTTTGGGTGTTCAGGTAGGTGAGGGTTGGGTGTTCAGGTAGGTGAGGTTTGGGTGTTCAGGTAGGTGAGGGTTGGGTGTTCGGGTAGGTGAGGGTTGAGTGTTCAGGTAGGTGAGGGTAGGGTGTTCAGGTAGGTGAGGGTTGGGTGTTCAGGTAGGTGAGGGTTGGGTGTTCAGGTAGGTGAGGGTTGGGTGTTCAGGTAGGTGAGGTTTGGGTGTTCAGGTAGGTTAGGGTTGGGTGTTCGGGTAGGTGAGGGTTGAGTGTTCAGGTAGGTGAGGGTTGGGTGTTCAGGTAGGTGAGGGTTAGGTGTTCAGGTAGGTGAGGGTTGGGTGTTCAGGTAGGTGAGGGTAGGGTGTTCAGGTAGGTGAGGGTTAAGTGTTGAAGGATGCCTAACTGTAGGGGAAACCTTGCTTATTTCTAACCTGCTGTCCAGCTACACCACACAGACTACTTCACATTGATTTGTACAACCTTATCGTTCTGTCACCGGGATTCACTAATATAAAGGTAACAACTGACAAATCCTCGTACAAATAATATATATGCAATACCTATTAAAATAGCACGTAAACAGTTCATAAGCATCTCAAATGCACCTTTATATCCGATCTGTCGCTATATCCAAGTAAAAAGAACGCCATGTGCATTTTTCCAATAAAAAAAGAATATTTAGAGGCCCATTTATAAGGCGAGCAGGGGCAGGGTTGTGTAGATTATCAACATTTTTTGTTTTAATTCTTTTGTAAAATCTTAATTAATTATTAAGTAAGGGGAAAAAAAAAAAAAAAAAAAGACGCGCAAATTGTTTAGAGCCGTTTCATCAATAGGCAAATTCTGAATCCGTTATTCGCCACGAAAAAAAAAAAAAAGTCAAAATATCAGCTTTGATCTATTTTTAACAGGCCCTGGAGACATAAAAGTGTTAATAATAATTAGCAATAATTAAAACAGTGATACCTGATTGGTTGCTCCAGGTTATGGCACATTATTTCTCTTTCCTAGGATTGAACCTTCGCTCTATTGTAGAATAAGCGTGAACGATGCTTACTAAGTAAGCCAGACGGTTCTGTATGGAAGGTGAGTTAGTTTTCCTCCTCTAGAGAATCAGCACCAGAGCAGCTGAAAATTGAGGGAAAAGAAAAATGTCACGTACCTTGAGAACTTCCATTGGTACCTGGGCAGGAGCGGGCAGGCTGGTGGACACGCTGACGTTGATGGCTGGTGTGTGGCTGCCTGGCACTCTCTGTTGCATGAAATGAGCTGCCTGCTGCTTCTGCTGTTGCTGCTCACGGCGCTCTTGCTCTTGCATCTGCTCACGCATCAGCTGCTGCCGTAGCAGAATCCGTGATGTCATGCTGGAGGAGCTTAGTGGAGGCTTCGATGCTCCGTGATGCTCGGCTGAACTGCTGTGAAAAGGCAAAAGATAGGCTCCTAATTAGTGGGGATTCTCATTGCTGCTCACCCAGCATGTTTAAAGGGCTCTGCTTTTAAAAGCTGTTGGGAATCAACGGACTTGCAAAGACATTTTCAGCTTCAAGCACAACTGCAGAGCCGGAATGACCGATTTAAAGCGGAATTAAAGACTTTTTTTTAAAAAAAAATTGTTAGACAGGCTAATTATTGTAGAATAAAATAAACCTACCTGCCAGTTCGCAATGTTTCTTAAAATGTATGTTGAGCTGTGCATGCGCAGCTCGGCATACAGTATATTCCAGGACTGTGCCTGTGTGCTGGGATGAAAGAACTCCTGCACATGTGCGGAAGTTATGCAATTTCTAATGAAGACCGGCACCCAGAGAAGATGCTGATGCCCGCGAGGGACCTCACGGGATCAAACTGTTGGAGCTAAGGTAAGTATTTCAGACTTTAGTTCCATTTTATGTTTGTTTTATTACCTATATTGCATGTAAATCCAGTAACAAAAGTTTAACCACTTTCACCCTCTTCCTGCCCTGACCACTTTTTAGCTTTCAGAGCTGTCACATTTTAAATGACAATTGTGTGGTTATGCAACAACCCATATGAAATTTTTACATGTTTTTTTTTCATACAAATAGAGCTTACTTTTGATGGTATTCAATCACTACTGGGCTTTTTCTTTTTTGCTAAACAAACGAAAAAAGACCAAAAAGTTTGAAAAAAAAACTTTTTCTTTTTTTCTGTTTTACAATTTTGTAAATAAGTAATTTTTCTTCTTCACTGATGTGCGCTGATGAGGCTGCACTGAAAGGCACTGATGAGGCTGCACTGATGAGACTGCACTGATGAGGCTGTACTAATGGGCACTGAAAGGCTGCATTGATGAGCATTGATAAGCTGCATTGATGGGCACTTATGAGGCTGCACTGATGGGCACTGACAGGCTGCATTGATGGGCACTGATGAGGCTGCATTGATGGGCACTGATGAGGCTGCATTGATGGGCACTGATGAGGCTGCATTGATGGGCACTGATGAGGCTGCATTGATGGGCACTGATGAGGCTGTATTGATGGACACTTATGAGGCTGCACTGAAAGGCACTGATAAGCTGCATTGATGGGCACTTATGAGACTGCACTGTTGGGCACTGATAAGCTGCACTGATGGGCACTGATGAGGCTAAACTAATAAGGCGGCACTGATATGCTGCACTGATAAGCACTGGTTTGTTGCACTGATGAACACTAATCTGCTGCACTGATGATCAGTTCCCTCAGTGTAAATGTCCCCTGTAACTGAAAAGCTGTTTTTCCTTTCCTTTCCATTTGTTTACATGTGATCTGCTGTGATTGGACACAGCTGATCACATGGTAAAGAGCCTACATCATTGGCTCTTTACCCTGATCGGTGATGCGCTATGTCCAAGGGACACAGCTCGCCACCGATCACCGCGTTGAGTCACGATGCAAAGGATGTCATAGGACGTCTGGTCAGGATGGTAAAGCCACTGCCTGGGCATCATACTGCTATAGGCAGGGTGGGAAGGTGATAATATAGATTGCAGCTCACAATTTTTAGATGCGGTGGCTAAATTTACTGTATTTTCTTTTTTCATTTTTTCCCCTTATTTTCACATGGTGATCCTGCCATTAACATACTTCCTGTCCTAGGGTGACCACACTCACTGTAATGACTCTATTGAGAAGTAGTGTTGTCACCCTAGGCCAGGAAGTGTGTTAGGACTAAAGAACAAAGAAAACTGAATATTAACCCCTTCCCGCTCACCACGGCATCCTTTTAAACAGTCTGGAACACCTTGGGGGTGGGAAGGATCAGCAGTCATGTGATCACTGTAAGCTGGCCATAGATAGGTAGAATTCCGCACAAAAATGTTTAGGAAAAAAATATTATAAAAAAGGTGTTTGTTTTTCTAAATATTAGTGGGGTCAAATCGATGTTGGTTTTTGATGGCAGAACGAACACATTTCTAGTAGTGTATGTGGTTTTCGTTCAGTAAAGTCCAGTCATTCCAAAATCAAATTTTAAAAGCAAACAACATTTTTTTTGTGAAAGAGAATTTGAATAAAGTATTTATATTTTGTATAACTTGAAAATTAATTTAAAAAAAAAAGATCTAAAAAAAAAAAAAAAAAAAAAAGCAAACAAAATCTTTCGAACAACATCCGAATGTTCTGAGAATTTTCGTAAGACTTTTTCTAAGGATTTTCATTCAAAATTCTATCCATCTATGGTTGGCTTAACAGTGGTCACATGACCAAAATCAGGTCCTGTTGGCTACCAATCTTTAGCCCGGACTGAGAGCGATCTTTGAGCTCGGGTCTTTGTGTCGGGAGTGCACAGTGAGCATGCTCTCAGCACATAAACATCAGCCACCCAGAGTTACATATGTGCGATGTGTGGGTGTTTAAACCCACTCTTTGCCAACCACAGATAAGTGTTGGGCAGCCGTAAAGGGGTTAGGGAAGCATTTCATGTACTATAAATATATAAAAATAATAATAATATCAGTTCACCTGTAAACCTTATTTTGGTGAAACTTGTATACCTAAATAAAGCATATCAATCACAATAAACAAATCCATTGCAATATATACCACATTACAGCCACTAGATGGTGCTGACAGTCATAGGAGATAATAATTTTACAAAACAATACCGTTAACATTTGTAGTGCCTGTGCAAATGTTTAAGACATTCAATTAGCAATTGAATTCATGTTCAACTCAAAGCAAGGTCCATAAAGACATGGATGAGTGAGTTTGGGGTGGAGGAACTTGACTGGCCTGCACAGAGTCCTGACCTCAACCCGATAGAACACCTTTGGGATGAGTTAGAGCGGAGGCTGCGAGCCAGGCCTTCTCGTCCAACATCAGTGCCTGACCTCACAAATGTGCTTCTGGAAGAATGGTCAAACATTCTCCTAAACCTTGTGGACAGCCTTCCCAGAAGAGTTAAAGCTGTTATAGCTGCAACGGGAGGGCCAACTCAATATTGAACCCTACGGACTAAGACTGGGATGCCATTAAAGTTCATGCGCGTGTAAAGGCAGGCATCACAATACTTTTGGTAATATAGTGTATCTGTCAAATGCTAAGCTCACTTGAACACTTCATGCATAGCCAGACCAGCTTCTGGGCCTTATAGCAGTCACATGGTCCGCTTTGGCTATAGTGATGCCCTTGGATTAGAAGATAGTTGGCTCTAAAGTGTTTGCTTCATCTTTCCCTGTGTTAGCCTGAAAATAAACGCAGAACATATCCTCTGTGGGCATGGATTCTGCAGTTCCCATTAACTTATACTTCTCACCCCAACTGTGAAGGGCGTTGGAGCAACAGCAAACTCAACACTACAGATGGTTCTACATCTGCATCAAGCACCATATATACCTACCTTACACAGATGGTTATGAAAGCAAGTTTCTTTTTTATCTTTATAATTTCCTGCTGAAATTCTCGCCCCAGTATATTTAGAAAACCTCAAAGCTCCTTAGCAGTTTCGCTAATGACACTGCGTCAGACTTCTCACAGCCCCGACTCATAATCCCGATCTTTCAAACAATTCCTTGTCAATCGTCACGTTTTGCTGCTAATTAGGAGCCGAGAACGCCTCTACCAAGCCCGCCAGTAACAGAGCTGACGGTGACAGCCTCCTGTTCCCAGCCATGCACACTTCACCATTCGTTATCCTCACAATGGCGCGACGCACGGTAACGTCTAACGGTTTGTTGTTCTGTTTTTACAGAAGGCAACAGGCAGAAGGAAAGGCTTGAAGGGAAGATCAAACAATGAGTTTGTAGGGAGCCCAAGCCGATTTTCCGAGTGAGATTGTCTTGTTATTCAAGGCCTGTCAGGTCACAACATTCCCAAAGTGTCTGATCCTTTTGATAAAACGGGAGAAAAACCTTTGTTCAGAGACTAATGCAGCTGTGGAGTAATCGCACTAATTAGCTGCTCAAGTCACTGACTGTGATACTTGAAGAAAAAAAAAAAGTGCAATTAACAATGGAGAGAAAGTGGGATGGAGATAAGGAATTTGGGTATCGCTTTGTTTTATAATGTACTATATATATATATATATATATATATATATATATATATATATATATATATATATATATATATGTGTGTGTGTGTGTACACTAGATTACCAAAAGTATTGGAACGCCTGCCTCTAAACACACATGAACTTTAATGGCATCCCAGTCTTAAGCCTCATACACACGATCTGATTGTTGGCCAACAGAGCATCAGACTTTTGTCCGAAGGGCGTGTGCCTGGAACTTGTCTTGCATACAAACGGTAGACAATTGACGGCCAACAAACACAAACGTAGTGACGTACTACGTTGAATTTCAGCTCTTGAGCGCCACCCTTTGGGCACCTTCTGCTAATGTCGTGTGTGGTGAGCATTGATTCCGAGCATGCGTGTTTGTACTTTGGACTTTTGTGTGACGGACTTGTGTACACACGATACGAAAATCTGACAACAGACCGTTGTCCGCTGAAAGTTTACTAGCCTGCCATCCGACATTTGTTGGCCGAAAGTTGGACAACAATTGTCTGATGTACAGCTGCCCATAACAATCAATGGTTGTATGCATATGGACATACAGTACGCCCGCATCTAGGTTCATAGGTCTAGTTAGTACCTCCAAATACCCACATTCAGCCATTGACTTCTATGGGCAGCTGTACATAGAATCTGTGGCTCCCTGGGGGGGAATATATGCCAAATATTACATCATATGGCCCCAGGAACTTGTGTGCTATTAGCATTGTACTACTACTCTATACCGTTTATCCAACTTATATATTAATTTGTTATTTGGAAGATAAAAAAAAGTCTAAAGAAAATGTTGTGGTTACAAGTGTAGCACCCTCTACTAGAAGGTAGGTGCTAGAATAGGATTTTTCTGGGGTGAGAGATCAGTGTAGGCAAATTTAGACAGGTCTGTGCTGTAAGTTAGGCCTGTGTGTTTTGATTTGAGAATGGGAGTGTTTAGTGTAGTGGTGGGTGTGGCCACCTGTGCTCTGACTCAGAGGCGCCTCCCCTGCTTTCAGGCAGATTGTTCTGGAAGAGAGGTTGGACCTGAGGTTTGAGTGGCAGGCAGCTCATGTGAGGAGCTCTGACCAATTACCCTTTGGTATTGGCAGGGGGCAGGCCTCCCATATAAGCTGGGGTCACATGCTGCCAAGGAGGAGTTCTGAGGTGCAGGAAGAAAGAATGGCGTTTTAGGAGTCTACCGCAGGGCGGCCCCACGTGGGGGCCGCGCCGAGCGCGGAGGAGGGATGGAGGAGCTGCTAGGAAGTAATCCTGGATAAAGATCTTCATCATGGCGTTGGTGTCAACCTGCTGTGACCGGGGAACACAGGACTTGTACACAGAAGATCGGTGAAGGAGAAGTACCAATAAAGCGGAGGAAAGTAGATCAACGTTCTGTGACCGGGGAACACAGGACTTGTACACAGGAGAAGATCGGTGAAGGAGAAGTACCAATAAAGCGGAGGAGAGTAGCTCAATGTGACCGGGGAACACAGAACTTGCCCTTTGGAGAAGGTCAGTATGGGAGAAGAAAAAGGAGAATAGTTGAAAGTAGTGCAGAATGCTGTGGCCGGGGAACACAGCGTTTTCAGTTATGGATTGGCTGGGAACAGTAGCCCGCCTATTACCATGTGTCAGGCCGTCAGGGGGAGGTACCGAGTATCTCTGGCCTGGTAAAGCACATTGGTAATACCTTCCAAAAGACTGTGTAGCTACCAATTCACTGAGCCATCGGGGAGAGGCTTTGCATGCCGATGGCTTATTGAGTTGCTAAAGCAACACCTTTATGGTCTGCAAGCTGGGGTTATTCAGACTGATCCCTTCTTGTTTCAATGGAAGTGAAGCAACAGTAAGCTAACAGTTTTGCAGTGGAAGATTTGTACAAGGAGAGAGGAATTCTGCAGGCGTCAGTGCAGAGGAAGAGGAGGAGCAATAGTCTGCAGAGGAGATATGCAGAAAAATAGACTGTGAATGTTAGTTGCATCATTTCAAGGCCAAGGCCGTTAATCAATGTCTTATCAATGCAATGGCAATACATTAAGTGCTATGGGCATCCCATATCTTCCTTTACTCCACCCAAATTGATTCCCGCAATAAACGCAACAAAACTACGCAAATGACTGCTCATTGTCTCAAATGATATATGGGGGTCTGGCAGCAGGGTGCTTTGGCGGATTGTTTGTCAGGAGTCCTCGTCACCATGGCTACACAAGGAGACCTTATGGGTTTGACAGATCATTTGTTGTGTAAGGTCCATGTAACTGGGTCATAGCATGGGCGTGTCCCTGTTTTTTTATTCGATCAGGACTATTCAGTACTAATGTAAAACAGAAAGTATTGTAATCAAAAGCCATCAAATTTTCCGCTCTCAGATAAGTAAAAAAGGAATTTTTGTTGGTGTCATACATTGTTGGACTTTGAGCATGCTCTTAGACCTCAGAAGATAGTTGACTGACCCCTTGCCTACGGCTCCTGGAAGCCCTTCGTGGGAATCTAAATACTAGGAAGCAAAGTTCTTATGTGCCTTCTATGATTGGCTATCACAGTGACGCCAATATTTGGAACCACCGGCTTGTAAATGGTGCCCAGGAGCTGTCAGTGACCACTCATTCAGCACACAACAGTGGAGAACCATGTATGCATAAATGTGGCACCTGGGCGTTAAGGTCCACATGCCATACTGCTTCATATACGCCGTTACATCAGTGGGAATAGGTTAGGCAAGTTTAATCCAATCAGTGACATAATATCTTTTTTCTGGTAACTTCATGCATAAGCATGCACCATGCCGGGAAAAGGTCATCCAGCTCCCAGGGCAAAGATGTCAAACCGCGGAACTACAGTGCCCAGCTGTCAGTGCATCTGTATGCAGAAGCTAGCAGCTGTGTTTACAAGCTACAGGGACACTGCACTGACAGGAGGGAGGAGCTGGAGGGAAAGAGAAAGCACAGCCCCGCCTCCTCCCGAATCTCTCCTCTACTCCTGGCTCTCTCCTGGACACTTCTGTGATCGGGTGTGCTCTCCCTCTCCTCCCTCCTGCCAGCGCAGCGCTCCTGTGTATCTGTGATTACCGCTGCCACCTTATGTACCTACACCCGAAGTGTCGTCACTGTCTCCTCCCGACACGTTGCGTCACAGGTCACGTCACTGTCTCAAGGGAAGTTTCCCTTGAGACAGTGACATGACCTGTGACGCAACGTGTCGGGGGGAGCCGGTGATGCCACTTCGGGTGTCTCGTTACCCTGGATGTGTAGTGAGGAGGAGAGCTGTCCCAATACTAACTGATCAATGTGGTTTTATTTCTGCCTAAATGTGAGTGTATACAATGTTATTTATTAAAAGCACGTACTTTTTAAGCAATTGTGTGTGATGATTATGTTTTATTTGCTCTGAGAAATTGTAATCTAGAGAAAGAAATTGTCCATGGTATTCCTGGAGCCATTAGCTGAAAACCAGTGTACGATCGATCGGACCCGTTTGTGGATTATTATTAAAAGTGCCAATAGACCCAAGGGGGTCTTTAATTGAGGTGAGCAGGCATTGCACACGGAGGTGGTGGTGATTACTTGTCAGCACGTATTCTTTGCAGAGACTAACACAGAGCATGGATTGAGTTTATTCACGTTTCTTTGGCAATCAAGAGTTTTTTATATTTTTATATTATTGTGCATGTGGACTTTTTACATATTTTTTAAGATCACTGTTTGTCACATATTTACTGGAGTTTAATATGAAGTTTCTAATTGAATTTAGCGCATATTAATTTTTGTTTTTCTATTTTATATGTGGTACCAGAACAAATTTAAATGGTTGCAGCTGTTTTTCATTAATATAATTAGTTACATTATTTTAGTTTTAGGATGTTTGATACTCATATCAGCTCCTTAGTTATATATTTCACAATTTTAAAATATAACATAGTGGGGTGCCATAAATGTGATTTAGCCCTGGTTCATACTGACTGCGGGAATGAAATGGTGCGAGTCCAGCTGAGCTTGCACCATTTCATTCCCGAATGTCAGTCTCGATTTGGGGGGTGATTTCAGAGACATCTGTGAGGGTTTCTGTACGGATGTCAGTGGAAATTGCACCCCAAAATCTGCAAAAGTAGTACAGAAACTACTTTTGGGAATCGGTGCGACACCGGTGCAGCAATGTGGAGTCGCCCCGATTCGGACAGTGCAATTGCCGGCAATTTGGCATGCGATTTGACATGTCAAATCGCATGCCAAATCGCATCAATGTGAACCAGGGCTAAAAGTAAATCTGTGATGAGAAAAGAATGGGGCTCCTATTGCTATCCTCCTTCTGAAAAGTTTACTGGATGACGTTTTTATGTTTTCTAATGTAGGTGTTGATTATGTTCAGTATTTGTATTTTTACAAGTATTATTCATGATTTCAGAAAAGTATCAGAAATCCTCTGCTCTGATTCCAGGACAGGCACTCAGAAAGCATTGAAGCCAAAGCATCAGCATTGCTATATATATATATATATATATATATATATATATATATATATATATATACACACACACACACTTTATTGTCAAAAGTATTGGGACACCTGCCTTTACACACGCACATGAGCTTCAATGGCATCCCAGTCTTAGTCCGTAGGGTTCAATATTGAGTTGGCCCACCCTTTGCAGCTATAACAGCTTCAACTCTTCTGGGAAGGTCGTCCCAGCGATGGGGGTGGGGCTTGATCGCGGCGCATCAGCGTCACGCAGACACGCCTCGCACGCGACGCTCTGTGACGCCGCGATACGAGGCCGATCACTTTCCACCTAACGCCACAGCTAAGGCGGGAGGGAATCCGCTGCGGTCGCACATACCGTAAGTGGGCTGGTCGTCCCCCCTCCCCGCCTTTCTCTTGCAGTATGATATCCAGGCATGACGTTGGAGGGGACCGGCCCTGGACCGATGGTATTTCGGCCATGGCTAACTGACTGATCACTCCACCTGATCCACCACGAGGAAGGGTCTCCACTCACATCTCTATTTTTTCAAATTATTCAGGAAACATTGGGTCATTTTTGACTCTGCACTTATTCACACTAGGTTATTACCTTCATTGCATCCATAAGCACTCATATTGAAGAGCGCTAACCATAATAATTTTTATTTGTCACATATCCTGTTTGTGCACATACATGTTGACCTTCATGGTGAGACCCTCTCACATTCACATATCACATTTAACATCCACATCACCCCTTCTCTGGGAACCCATATACTTATTACCTTTTTTATACGGCATTTATTTTTTGGATTTTCACCATTTTACAGGGGTATTTTTTCACTTATGCCCCCCCCCCCCCTCTTTTTACAGAATCAGGTGCATGATAAGTGCACATACACTGCACCTAGGGAATATTCCCCCAATGGTCGGTTATGCCCCTTGGTTGCTTCCTTCGGTCCCCTACTTGTTTGGGGTGGGTCTTCCGTCTCAACCCTGGGCGAGACACCTTATCCAGGACCACCGCTCACTCCCCCATAGGAGCTGGTCTCAGTCCAAGGGCTGCTGTGTGAGTAATTGAGAACTGGCTGGGTTACGTGATGTTTCTCTCCCCCTTAGAGGGTACCATATATTAATAGATTTATTATCCATTTATGCTTCCAGTATATCTATGCATCTAACTTCTGATGAGTGGCTGTATGCCATGAAACACGTCAAGTTTCCAACATGGGGTGCCAAGACAAGCTTGCCTTAATTATGAATTTTTAACTTGTATGTGTATATCTTTTTATTATTGATGTTTGACTCTTTGTGGGTATACTTTGCTAATCATGTCTACATTATGTCTGGCATTATTTATGCTGTATTATTGTACCAATCATGTCTGTTAAACATTTATTAAATATTTTATTATTATTATGTTTATAACATAGATTTTTTATAACCATACTATATATTGCTAATTGTTCATATAGTACATTATGCTTTATTATGTTATTAATTATTACATGTCATTATGACAGTTCAATCATGGTTATATGTTCTTCATTCAATATTATCTACAACGGCATGCCTCATTTAAAGTCCCACTTCTCCTTCTTCATCTTTTACCAATATTCAGGGATGGAGGCATGCGGTTGTTAAATCGAATGTTGTGGCAGGTGATAGTATATACAGTATATATCTCCTCTAATAGTATATACAGTATATCTCTTCTGTCTGTTATTCTCAAAGTGGATTAGATATTTTGCTCCCTAACCATATAGTTGGTTATTTATATTTACCACTGCATAGAGATATTTAAGAATAAATACCTTTTTTTAAAACTTTACATATTAACTAAATTATACACCATACTGTTTTTTTTAAGGTTATTAACCGATTAATCGATTATTCAAAACAATAATCGGACAACTAAAGGATTATGAAAATAATCATTAGTTGCAGCCCTAGACAGGTCCCATTCACTTTTTCTGTTCCCAAAAGGTTTGGAGTATGAAATTGTCCAAAACGTCTTGGTATGCTGACGTCTTAAGAATTCCCTTCACTGGAACTAAAGGACCAAGCCCAACCCCTGAAAAACAACCCCACACCATAATCGCTCCTCCGCCAAATGATTTGGACCAGTGCACAAAGCAAGGTCCATAAAGACATGGATGAACGAGTTTAGGGTGGAAGAACTTGACTGGCCTGCACAGAGTCCTGACCTCAACCCGGCAGAACACCTTTGGGATGAATTAGAGTGGAGACTGCGAGCCAGGCCTTCTCATCCAACATCAGTGCCTGACCTCACAAATGCGCTTCTGGAAGAATGGTCAAACATTTATATAGACACACTCCTAAACCTTGTGGACAGCCTTCCCAGAAGAGTTGAAGCTGTTATAGCTGTAAAGGGTGGGCCAACTCAATATTGAACCCTATGGACTAAGACTGGGATTCCATTAAAGTTCATGTGTGTGTAAAGGCAATACTTTTGATAATATAGTGTGTGTGTGTATATATATATATATATATAATTTTTTTTTTTTTTTTACACATTTATTTCTTTTATATACTTATTGTATTGTTTGGTACTATAAAAAGTAAAGAAATCCTACAAGCCCTATTTTTTCAGCTACGTAAATATCAAATACTCTATACTTCATATTTAAAGTGGTTGTAAACCCTTACAACACACTTTTTGCTACAGGTAAGCCTATAATAAGGCTTATCTGTAGCTACCCCGGATATCTCCTAAACCGTTCATGTATTTGCATGTGCCCATGTCATCGGCTCATGCACACTGAAGCAAGGGCATGTCCGTGCTGTTGCTTCAGTTAGACTGTGCCGTTACCGGAGGCTCCCATGTGTATGCGCGGGGGGTGACGTCATCGTGGCTCCGGCCAATCACAGCGCCGGAGCCCGCGATACCCGGAGGTAACTCCGGGAACGATGTCACCGGCTGGAGCAGTGAACGAGGACTGATTGGCTCACTGGCTGTGATTGACAGCAGCGGGAGCCATTGGCTCCCATTTCTGTCTCAGCCAATGAGGAGGGAGAGTCCCCGGAGAGCCGAGGCTCTCATGCACATCTCTGGATCGAGATGGGCTCAGGTAAGTATTAAAAGGAGGGGGGGGGGCTGCTGCACAGAGGAGGTTTTTGAACTTGCATGAAGGTATAAAACCTTGAGCCTTTACAACCATTTTAAGAATGCAAACATACAACAGAATTTTCTTCTTTTTTTTTTTTTTTTTTTTAAACCAATTTGGTATCACAAAGGATGGAAAGGAGGAATCAAAAAGAAAACGCCACATCCCAATTTTATAAAATGAATGAAAAAATAAGGGACTGGAGGTAACAAAGCTCGGGACTTTTAAGGTGTAACCTTAAAAATCCCGAGCTTTGTTACCTCCAGTCCCTTATTTTTTCATCCAGTTTGGTATCACTTTAATGCTACTGATAGACTACATCATATATCATATATCTTATTTTTTATCTGGCCCATAGTTCCACTTTAAGCCACCATGGTAATAAGTCCGGGAGCATGAAACCGCAGATAACATCAATGGGGACCTGTGAATATGACATAAATGTCTCCAGAACATCTGAGATTAGTGCAGCATCGGAGTAAGGCTGGAAGCACACCATGTATGTAATACCGCCTTTAATGTGGCCGCGTCTCGTCCTCCATGGATCCGTTACAGCTTAATTCAACCACTAAAGTGAAATGTCAGAAGCCCTTTGATTTGCTTCCCCTTTAGTGTTACCCTGAGGATGTGTCAAATCAATTGCTAGAAGTTCCTAGGAGCAAATTGCATCATCCAAGCAAATTATCGCCCATGATATCAAAATGAGAGAGAAGAGAAGAGAGGAGCAAGTGCTGCAAGTGCCGCAACTTTAAAGAGAAACTCCACTTTTGTTGAAAACGACCCTCTGGGTGATCTATGTACATTGCAGGGTTTTTAACTAATTTTGTCGCAGATTCCTACCTTTTGTTATTCTGAAGAAATAGCTGTTTGTTTGTCTGTGTCCATGTGCTCAGTGAATCTGTATGGGAGTGGTTTTATAATTATCAATCCGCTGCTGCACCTACAGGGCTCTAATAAAGAAAGTGGCAGGGTTTGCATCCTTTTAGACGTGATTTCCCTTTGGGAGTATCTCACCAAAAATGAAATTTTTGTTGCAGGGGATGCCTGAAATCTGACTTGTACCTTGGTACAGACTTCTGGGAAAATCAGCAAGCCAATTACTCAAGCAGGAAATGACATTTTCAGGGGACGTTCTGTACGTCTTCTGTGTACAGAACACCTCCAGGTGGCCCTATTGCATTGTATTTTACAGAAAATTACAGAGCTGCAGATTGAAAAGGAAAGGCAATTTTTAATAACATTCAATTACAATATGACTTGTATAGCAATTGTATACGCTATACTGGAATTATTATATTATATATATATATATATATATATATATATATATACTGTATATAATATGTATATAATATATATATATATATATATATATATATATATATATATATATATATATATACACAGTATATATTATTATATATTATTATTATTGCGTGTATACGCAAGTGGAATTACCCTTTAACCGTTAGCGAACCGTATCACTTAGATATACAGCAGCAAGGCAGCTCTACTGCACTGGATCACGTACCTAGCACGTAATCCAGCACTTCTGGGTTGGGGGCGCGCAGGCGCACCAACGGCAGCCCGCTCCCGCTGTGATTATTCACAGAGGGAGCCGACCACCGGGTACTCAATATCTGCCGGCACCCGCCTATTGTTCATTACACAGACAGAACGGCAGTCTGCCTATGTAAACAAGGCAGATCGCCATTCTGTCAGCAGAGAAGGCATTGATCCTGTGTTCCTGCAAAGCGCGGGCATGGAACAATGTCTTCTCCTAGTAAAAGCACCTCCAGTCAGAAAACACTGGCTAGGCACACAGTTAAGCCTTTGATCGCCCCTGATGTTAACCCCCGTCCCAGCCAGTGTCATTGGTACAGTGACAGTGCATATTTTTCAGCACTGATCCCTGTATTAGTGTTGCTGGTCCCCAAAAAGTGCCAAAAGTATCAGTGTCCCGACTGTCCACCACAATATCACAGTCCCGCTATAAGACGCTGATCACCGCCATTACTAGTAAAAAAATGAAAAATAAAATAAATAAAAATATCCCATAGTTTGTAGACGCTATAACTTTTGCGCAAACTAATCAATATCCGCTTATTGAGATTTTTTTTTTAATATAGAATACATATTAGCCTAAATTGATGAAGAAATTAGATTTTTTACATTTTTTTTAATATATGTTTTATAGCAGATAGTAAAAAATATTGTTTTGTTTTTTTTCAGAATTGTCGCTTTTTTTGTTTATAGCGAAAAAATAAAAAACAGCAGAGGTGATCAAATACCATCAAAAGAAAGCTCTATTTGTGGGAAGAAATGTATACTTTTTTTGGGGTACAGCGTCGCACAACCACGAATTTGTTAAAGTAACGCTGTGCCATATCGCAATCAATGGCCTGGTCATGAAGTGGGGGGGGGGGTAAATCTTCCAGAGGGCAAGTGATTAAAAGAGAAGCTAATTAAAAGAGGAGGCACTTTATAACCGATTGCCGCCTGCATAACGCATATGTGCAGCGTAAAAGGGGGTGGGCTTTAAGGATCACATGGTACACATATGCTTCCATGGGTGACCAAGGTTTCTATGCTGAAAGCATGCACCCAGCACAGTGACAAAGCTTATTAACAAAAACGAACGATACAATGCACTATTGGAGGCAGCATGTGGTCTGCTTTATATGCAACTTTTCAACTCTACAGACCACCAAACAAGAGAAAGCAGAGATGGTTTCAGGTTTTCTGAACTATAAAGAGCCCTGTGACTCCTCTCAACATTCTCTTCACCCCCTTTCTCCTCTACAGTTCTCAGGGGTGTTGCTAGGTCTACAAAAGATCTGGGGCTAGAGCCCATAGCAGCGTAGTAAAGAAAGTCATACGCTTGGACGGGCATACACATGTACATATTATACGCACGTACGTGTGTGTGTGTATATATCTATATCTATATATATCCCCACTTACATCAGGGTCCCCAGAGAGCCCCCCTTACATTAGAGTCCACAGAGAGCCCCCCTTACATCAGGGTCCACAGAGAGCCCCCCCTCCCTTTGGAGACCCCTGCAGAGACTCGGGGCTATGGGCTCCAGATTCGGGGCTATAGCCCCAAAAGCCACCCCCTAGCGACGCCACTGGTTCTCATACTGAATTTTACCCCTTTTATCTTGAGATGAATAGAGGAGGGAACTGAATTTGTAATTGGGGCTTGGTGCCGCCTTCTCCAACCCTGCTACCCAAAGCATTGGCATACAAGTGCCATTACTGTCATTACATCCATGCAGGATTTGAGCACAAAATGGGCATTTTTAATACAATTCTGCGTTTCGTCTTTAGATTTGGTTGTTCGGGGAGTGCAATCTGGCAGTTCCCCAAATCAACCACCTCAATTCCTAAACGGCAGATGGACAGATCTGCCATCATAATTCAACCAGGAGCTCCACAACGCGTAATTCTAAATATTGTGTGAAAGAAAGTTTCTTCCTCTGCGTGGAAGCGGTTTACTGTGAAAGACGTCATTTTACGATCAGCATCTCCGACTACAGGACCGCTTCCGGTATCCTTCAGGGCACAAACTGGTGGAAGAATAAAGCAGCTTATACAAACCCTCTCCTGGTCTGTCCTTCACATAGCGTGAGACAGGCCTGAGACTCATGGAGGTCGCTGTTTTCCGATGTATCATTACATATGAGTACATTCCTGTGCCATTATATAAGGTCTGGATTTAAAAATTAAATAATCTAAAAAATGTTTTTAAAAATGATATCTGTATATACTGTATATATATATTTGATACTTATTTGATATATCTGTTTTCCATGAGATTATCTACACATATGTATCCTTTAAAAAGTGGATTATGTTCCAAGAAACGCATTCGATGAAATTCATCACGTGCAAGATATTCTATTATCTATTCCTTTGAGTCTTTCTCAACCAGGGTTTCAAGGAAATCTAGGATTCCACCAAAGATTAGTAGGGGTTTCTTGAAAACTTAGCAATCTCTGCCTTTCAAATAAGTAACCAATGACACCCTGATCTTCTCAGGTATCTGTAAGGGGAATTCTTTCAATAACCACCAATATAAGGGGCCCATCTCCCACTGACCACCGATGTAAAGGGCCCTTCTCCCACTGACCATCAATGTAAAGGGCCCTTTTCCTAATGGCCACCAGTGTAAAAGGGCTTTTCCCCAATGACCACCAATGCAAAGGGCCCTTATCCTAATGACCACCAATGTAAAGGGCCCTTATCCTAATGACCACCAATATAAAATTCCCTTCTTCCAATGACCACCAATGCAAAGGGCTCTTCTCCCAGTGATCACCAATAAAAGAGGACCCTTCTCCCAATGACCACCAATGTAAAGGGCTCTTCTCCCAATGACCACCAATGTAAAGGGCCCTTCTGCCAATGACCACCAATGTAAAGGGCATTTCTCCTAATGACCATCAATATAAAATGCCCCTTTGCCAATGACCACCAATGTAAAGGGCCCTTCCACCAGTGACCACCAAGATAAAGAGCCAATCTCCTATTGACCACCAATAAAAAAGGACTCTTCTCCCAATGATCACTAATGTAAAGGGCCCTTCCCTCAATGACCACCAATGTAAAGGACCCCTCTCCTAATGAGCAGCAATATAAAAGGGCCCTTGTGCCAATGAGCACCAATGTAATGGGCCCTTCTATTAATGTAAATGGGCCATTCTGCCACTGACCACCAATATAAGAGGGCCCTTCTCCCAATGACCACCAAGGTAAAGGGCCCTTCCCCTAAAGACCACCAGTATAAGAGGGCATTTCCCCAATGACCACCAAAGTAAAGGGCTCTTCTCCCAATGACCACCAATGTAAAAGGCCCTTCCCCTAATGACAACCAATAAAAAATGGCTCTTCTCCTAATGATCACCAATAAAAAATGCCCTTCTGCCAATGACCACCAAGTTAAAGGGCCCATCTCTTATTGACCACCAATAAAAGAGGGCCCTTCTCCCAATGAGCACCAATGTAAAAGGCTCTTCTCCAAATGACCCCCAATGTAAAGGGCTCTTCTCCCAATGACCACCAATGTAGATTTCCCTTCTCCCACTGACCACCAATGTAAAGGCCCTTCTCCTAATGACCATCCATATAAAATGCCCTTCTGCCAAAGGCCACCAATGTAAAGCGCCCTCTTCCCAGTGACCACCAAGATAAAGGGCTTTTCTCCCAATGACCACTAATGTAAAGGACCATTCTACTAATGACCACCAATATAAAATGGCCCTTCTGCCACTAACCACCAATATAAGAGGGCCCTTCTCCTTAAGACCACCAATAAAAGAGGACTTTTCCGCAATGACCACCAGTGTAAAGAGAGTCCTTCTCCCAATGACCACCAATGTAAAGGGCCCTTCTCCTAATGACCACCAAAAAAAGGGACCTTCTGCCAATGACCATCAATGTAAAGGGGCCCTTCTTCCAATGACCACCAACGTAAAGGGCCCTTCTCCTAATGACCACTAATGTAAAGGGGCCCTTCTCCGCTGATCAATAATAAATGTCATTCATAATTTTATTAACATTACTGAAAATAATTTCTCTGGGAAGACCAGTGTGCTGCTGTTCTCAAACCAAAGAGATATTTATAATGTTTTTTAAATCTATGCACAGATATTTGCATCTCATTTTTATTTTAAACTTAATGGGTTGTTTCACAAGTCGAGGGTTCACATACTTTAACATGTTGAAGCTTTTCTGAAATTTTGGGGCTCTTTCAGACTTGTGTTGCCCGCTAAAGAGCGATCTGTGCTCGGATCACTTTTTAAAGGGCAGGTGGTGAAGGAGGCGTTATAGTGCCTCCTCACTGCCTGATTTAACCCTATAATGCCATCCTGCCACGCTGAAATCGCGTGCATTGGACATGGTTGCGGTGTGGCCCCTTCTGTCACAAGTAACCCCGTCTGTCGCCGTCATAGTGCTGAACTAATCCTGCAAATTTATTGTCTCCAAAACTAATTTCACAGCTTTATACTGTGACACATTTCATTAAAACAACAAAGAAATTGGTGACAACAAAAAAATGACGAAGAAAAGGAAAGGAAATGGATGGAAGGGAAACATTTTCACACATTTTATAAATAAGTTAAAATTTAGGCTTCATAAATAAGACGCTGACCACCTGAACAATTTATAAATAGCGTCTGTTGGTGGATTCTATGGTACATTGCAAGAAGGTTTTTTTCTGCAGTAGTAAATATTTAAAGGAACACTCCGGTTAAAACAGAAAATGCAGCATTGAATTTCCTATGTGATGATTATTATTATTATTATTCATGGATTATACTCACCAGGGAGTTTCTACGACAATTGGCTGCCCCCCTTTCCCCTTTAATGCTTAGCAGGCAGGTAAACACAGAAGACAGTTTTATATACTGCTGTCATTTTTTTTTTTAAATAGAATACTTGTTTTCACTTTTTGTCATCCTTTGTTGTATCTCAGTTCTGTTGATCTTCTGCAGCCTCTTTGCAGCCATTTTCTGTCTACATGCACTCCAACGATGTCCGCATGACATTTCTCAGGGCGGGTTTATGAAAGGTGATCACAGTGGACCATGCCTGTGTAATGTGTGCGGTAATGGCCACAGTGTGACAGTGTGACAACGCATAAGCACATTTGGGAGATAGGAGCCGAGTGTTGTCACCCTATAACAGGAGTGCCATGCCCTGGCAGGAACAAGTAGTATTTTAATAAAAGCTACATATATAAAAATATTAAAAATGTTATATACTCTTGAAAATTCAGGGACTGCACATTTCTCAATAGCAAAGGGGGCAGTCCAAAATCGCTAGATCAGGGGTCTTCAAACTATGGCCCTCCAGTTGTTCAAGAACTACAATTCCTATCATGCCTAGCCATGTCTGTGAATGTCAGAGTTTTACAATGCCTCATGGGATGTGTAGTTCCGCAACAGCTGGAGGGCCGTAGTTGGAGGATCCCTGCTCTAGATAGATAGATAGATAGATAGATAGATAGATAGATAGATAGATAGATAGATAGATAGATAGATAGATAGATAGATAGAGAGATAGATAGATAGATAGATAGATAGATAGATAGATAGATAGATAGATAGATAGATAGATAGATAGATAGATAGATAGATATTTTTTTTTATCAGGTAGGGATGTTTTATTTTTATTGTGACTTTTACAATTATCTGATCTGAAGAGGATCTCATCCTGTCTGTTAATATATCACAATTGCAGTTTTAAACAGTTTACAGGATCTAAACTATATAGAACAAATATTACCTCTAGGCTGATCTAAAAAATAATCAAAATACAAAAGAATATTAAGCTGGTGTTCACTCTATTACATTACATATAGAATATGTATTATTATTAATATCATTATTATTTGTTACATATATAAGTTATTAATATTATTATTATTATATATTACATACATAATATACATAAATTAGTATGATTATTATTATTAGTTTATATATTACATATTATTAATATACAGTTTATTAGTATGCTTATTATTATCATTATAATTTATATATTATTATTATTATATGTTTTTAATATATATATATATATATATATATATATATATATATATATATATATACAGTATATAAGTTAAAATAGCTGCAGCCAGACTCAGTGGAGGGAGATTTCTGTAGCACATTTGGCAAGTACAGAATCACAGTATATATAAAATAATATGCAATGATTCGCGCTTTTCATTTCATTTCTGAACGGCCGTTCGTCAACCAGACATGTTGCGGAATCGGAGGAGATAACGTGTTATTTATTATTGGCCTTGGAGTTATTGCTTTAACATTATTTTGTTTGGATGATTAATGATTTGATTTGGTATATTTTCTATATTTTTGGATGCATAGAATGCACTTTTTGGTTAAGTTCTATTGGCAGATAGCAGGTCTAATTTTATTTGTTTTTTTTTGTTTTTTTAAATGCACAATAAAAAAATTGTGTAGAATAATACTTGGCTGTGTGTTTTACTTCAAATGACAGTTTGGGAGTAGACAGTTACATTTAAAAAAATACAATCTAAAATTGACAAGGGACACCAACATAGTTAAATCTTTGATCTTAAAAACTACGGGATAATGGTGATGTGGTAACTTGTACCAAAAAAAAAAAAAAAAAAAGCATAATAATATTATTCTTGATATCACTAAAAAAAAAAAAGCCTTTGAAAATGTGTTTGCAATAACTCCATCAGTATCACCAGCAAAGCAGCTTCATTATTATCCCATTAAAGAAGAAGAAAATTGTGCGCTGCATTTGGCGATTTTCTAATTTTCCACGTCACGAATGTTAATTCTCCATTATGAACGCTAGTTTACAAGACCGACCGCTTCTGGCTCATCCTTGTTTCCGAGCATGCGTGTTTGTACTTTGGACTTTTGTCCGACGGACTTGTGTACACACGCTCGGAAAATCCGACAACAGACATTTGTTCGCGGAAAATTTAAAAAACCTGCCATCCAACATTTGTCTGCGGAAAATCCGACAATTGTCCCATGGAGCGTACAAACGGTCGGATTTGCCGACAACAGCCTGTCATCACACATTTCCCGTCGGAAAGTCCGATCGTGTGTACGCGGCTTAAGAGAGAAAACTAAAGCAGCCACCATATCTAATAATTAGTAAACAATGTTTGGTTTTGGGGTTAATACTGCTTTAACTACAATCAGGTGAGAAGTCTCGGGTTGAAGCTGCCCTTCTTTGACTCCTGAGCATATAATTGGTTCCACATCCATCAGACTGAGCCTATTCAAATACAACAAAACTTCCCTAAGGCAGTATTCACACTTTAGCGTTTTGTTGAACGTGCATAAAAGTGTGCGATTTTTCACGTGTTACAAAACGTGCAAAACATGCCTTGTGTTTTTATTCACTGTCAAAGGCACCCCAAACGCGGCAAAAATAGCCGCATTTTTGTTGCTGGATAAAGCGAGTGGGTAAAAACGACAAAAAAGCTCAAAAAAGTCCATTCTCTAAGGACGCGTTGGTTGGTCAGAAGGTCATTCATTTCAATGGGTTGCACTAAAGCAAGGCACGTTAACGCATGACATTACTCACATTACCACATGTGCACTAATGCGCGGTATAAACGTAAATGGGAAATAATTGGAGGATCATAAAAATGGAAGTCTCTGACTAAGAAACAAAAAGCAATAATAAATAGTCATAAAATAAACAAACCTAAACAAATACCAGCTGCAATGAAAAAGAAAAGTTTTTGTTTTATTTATTGTCAGGAAGATCTTTTAAACGCTACGTCTTGTATATGGGAATGTGTGACTATCCTGCCACCTGCTGGTCACATAGATCCTTTGCATGTCTACACAACAATGGGACAAGACATGCCTGCACTCTTTGCTCCGATGAACTCTGGCTGTAGGTCCTGGCCTGTCTGTCATGGATTATTTTTATGATTCTTGGAAATTAGCAATTGCTGTCCAACCTGGGCCGGTGTCATGGGCCCGCTGGTTGTAGAACATGCCGTCCTCGTCCTCCTTTATAATTTATTGCCTCTATAAAAAGCCAATTGTGGCAGTTGTGTCCCGGAGACCATATATGAGACTCGGCTGTTTATTACCCAGCAATACTTCAAGTAGACCTCTAGTATGGGTTTGCTTCTTGGGGACGGCCCCAGTAATTGTTTATTAAATTTCACAACAGAACCTGTCCCCCCCCCCCCCCCACTCCACCCCACCCTATCTCTACCATCTATTTAATGGGAGCAATAGTTGTTACCCAGACTGGACTTCAAACATGCTTTATTATTCTCCATTACAGAGAGGAGTAATAGTTTACATACAGTGCCTTGAAAAAGTATTCATACCCATTGACATTTTCCACATTTTCTCATGTTACAACCAAAAAATAACTGTGAAGTGGAAGGAAAATGATTTTCAAAATGTTTTACAAATAAATATGTGAAAAGTGTGGTGTGCATTTGCATTCAGCCCCCTTTTACTCTGATACCCCTAACTAAAATCTAGTGCAACCAATTGTCTTCAGAAGTCATCTAATTAGTAAATAGAGTCCACCTGTGTGTAATTTATTCTCAGTATAAATACAGCTGTTCTGTGAAGCCCTCAGAGGTTTGTTAGAGAACCTTAGTAAACAAACGACATCATGAAGGCCAAGGAACACACCAGACAAGTCAGGGATAAAGTTGTGGAGAAGTTTAAAGCAGGGTTAGGTTATATAAAATATCCCAAGCTTTGAACATCTCACGGAGCACTCTTCAATCCATCATCTGAAAATGGAAAGAGTATGGCACAACCGCAAACCTACCAAGACATGGCCATCCACCTAAACTGACAGGCCGGGCAAGGAGAGCATTCATCAGAGAAGCAGCCAAGAGGCCCATGGTAACTCTGGAGGAGCTGCAGAGATCCACAGCTCAGGTGGGAGAATCTGTCCACAGGACAACTATTGGTCATGCACTCCACAAATCTGGCCTTTATGCAAGAGTGGCAAGAAGAAAACCATAAGAAGTCCCGTTTGTGAGAAGTCATGTGGAGGACACAGCAAACATGTAGAAGAAGGTGCTTTGGTCAGATGAGACCAAAATGGAACTTTTTGGCCTAAAAGCAAAACGCTACGTGTGGTGGAAAACTAACACTGCACATCACCCTGAACACACCATCCCCACCGTGAAACATGGTGGTGGCAGCATCATGTTGTGGGGATGCTTTTCTTCAGCAGGGATAGGGAAGCTGGTCAGACTTGATGGGAAGATGGATGGAGCCAAATACAAGGCAATCTTAGAAGAAAATCTGTTAGAGTCTGCTAAAGACTTGAGACTGGGTTGGAGGTTCACCTTCCAGGAGGACAACTACCCTAAACATACAGCCAGAGCTACAATGGAATGGTTTAGATCAAAGCATATTCATGTGTTAGAATGGCCCAGTCAAAGTCCAGACCTAAATCCAATTGAGAATCTGTGACAAGACTTGAAAATTACTGTTCACAGACACTCTCTATCCAATCTGACAGAGCTTGAGCTATTTTGCAAAGAAGAATGGGCAAAAATGTCCCTCTCTAGATGTGCAAATCTGGTAGAGACATCCCCAAAAAGACTTGCAGCTGGAATTGCAGTGAAAGGAGGTTCTACAAAGTATTGACTCAGGGGGGCTGAATACAAATACATGCCACACTTTTCACATATTTATTTGTAAAAAAATTGGAAAATAATTTCCCTTCTACTTCACAATTATGTGCCACTTTGTGTTGATCTATCCCAGTGTTTCTCAACTCCAGTCCTCAAGGCGCCCCAACAGGTCATGTTTTCAGGATTTCCCTCAGATGAAACAGCTGTGGTAATTACTAAGGCAGTGAAACTGATCGAATCACCTGTGCAAAATAATGGAAGGACTGGAGTTGAAAAACACTGGAATCTATCAAATAAAATCCCAATAAAATACATTTATGTTTGTGGTTGTAACATGACAAAATGTGGAAAATGTCAAGGGGTGTGAATACTTTTTCAGGATAACATTTTTTTTTCTAGGAAAGTGACAAGGACACCACCTTTCTGCCATGTATATATATGTGATCCGGGACACAGCTGCCGCCCTGTAGCAGTAATGCCCCGTACACACGCTCGGACTTTGTTCGAACATTCCGACAACAAAATCCATGGATTTTTTCAGACGGATGTTGGCTCAAACTTGTCTTGCATACACGCGGTCACACAAAGTTGTCGGAAAATCCAATCGTACTAAACGTGGTGACGTAAAACACGTACGTCGGGACTATAAACGGGGCAGTGGCCAATAGCTTTCATCCCTTTATTTATTCTGAGCATGCATGGCACTTTGTCCGTCGGATTTCTGTACAGGTTGTGTACGGATTTTGTTGTCGGAAAATTTTATATCCTGCTCTCAAACTTTGTGGGTCAGAAAATCCGATGGAAAATGTGTGATGGAGCCCACACACGGTCGGAATTTCCGACAACAAGGTCCTATCACACATTTTCCGTTGGAAAATCCGACCGTGTGTACGGGGCATAAAACTGCTATGGAGCGGATAGAAAGTGGTTAAAGTAGATGTAAACCCTCACATATACCCAGGGAAGTGACCAGCCTCAGGTGATACACAGAGATGAAACAAATCCTCCAACATAAGTTGTACCTGTTTATCTGTAGGAAGCCCAGGGTGATGGTTGTAGTGGGCAGGTAGTGGTCTCGTCTGGCCAGCAGGGGACCTGAGAAAATGGGTCACTTTGCTGTTGACAGCTAAATACACTCGAAGTTTCACCAAAATGGAGGGGGTTAGGTAAGTGTCAGCCAGGTGTACTGGAATGTTGTACACACAAAACACATTGCTCCTATCTACCCACATTCCAGTGACAATGACAGTGCTCCTGGCTGACACCTACAGGTAACACTGTTAGGACACCTATGTATAAAAAGATTTGCCATGCAGATGTCTTAAGCATTTGCACTGGCAGAACGAATGATCACCATATTTTTTGTAATATGGTTAGCTCCTATGATCGCCTGCTCCATCTAGTGGCCGTTATACAGTATTTATTTAATGAGGTATTTTAGAAAAATGTAACATCTTTGCATGCTTAAAGCAGAATTAAACCGCTGAACAAATCTCCTCCCCTCACCCCGCCTCTGCGATCCTTTAAAAACCCGGCCCCTGCGCAGATACGCCGCTGGTCCCTGCCATCTATCTGGGACCTGGCAGAGACCGGTGGCACAAGCGCTCCATTTCTGGCAGATGGGCACTGTAGCTGTCCACGGAGCTTGTGCACACATGCAGAAATTATCCCGCTCACGCAGATGTGTCATAACCGCGCTTCTGTTCTGCACGTGCCCTGCATCTTGCTGCGCACGTGCGCCTTATGTACATCCTGGGATTGCTACATCAGTACAGGTTTTATTTTATTTTTTTGACATTTCTGAAAGAGTGGGTTTGGGGAAAACAAAAAAATATTGTTTTACTGAGTAAAGTTCTACTTTAAGACATGATGATTAAGAATGATGGATAGCTGGGAGACGGGTGCACTGCCAGTGTCACTGGAATGGTGTGTAGACCCGTCCTTTAAGCCACGCCCACTTTTAGTGCAATTAGTCCACACCAGTGATGGGGAACCTTGGCACCCCAGATGTTTTGGAACTACATTTCCCATCATGCTCATGCACTCTGCAGTGTAGTTGAGCATCATGGGAAATGTAGTTCCAAAACATCTGGGGTGCCAAGGTGTGCCATCACTGGTCTACACCAAAATTTGAAGTATCCTCTATTCTGCTCCAAATCTCAAGAATTACAATTTCAAAAAGTTCCCAGGTATCCTAACTATTAAGCCCCGTACACACGATCAGAAAATCGTACGAAAAATACCGCTTTCGAAGCGATCGTACGATAATCCGATCGTTAGTACAGAGCTTTCGAGAGCCGATCATGGCAGTTCATCCGATATTATTCAGACATGAACGAAAAAATTTTTCCGCACGATGCCAGTTTGCACGATTTTCGTGTAATCAGTAAAGTTGTCGTTCAAAAATGCAATACAAATGCATTACAACATATGACATCACTTCCGAATTTTTATTCTGTCGTACGAGAATTTCCGTGACATTATAAACTCATCAGATTCGATCTGCGAATATCAAGCAAAAAAAAAAAAGAAACGGATGATCATTCGACCGAAAATCTTATTGTGTGTACTGGGCATTAGGGTACTGTTTTTTTATCGGCGAGTATGTGTCCCGATACATTTGGTCAAGTACTCGCCGATACCGAGAACAGTTATTTTGTGGTGTGATTTGTGCCAAAAAAAATGATTGTTGCAAATCACACTGCAAAGAATCACATGTGGTTTGAACAGGAATGCGGTTCAATTCCTGTCCGAATCACATGCGATTTTCCCCACCACTCCTGTGTGTGTGTATAGAAAGGGAAAAGTAGTGGGCAGCTTACTAAAAATGTTAGAACTCATAGTACATATCTGGCCAAATGCTAAATTTGACGAGGTGTCCCGGCCCCGCCGATGATAGCAAATCACGGCCACTAGAGGTGCTCACAGGGCTGGAGGAGAAGTTCCGGGACCCCTGTGGGTATAGGACGGAAGTGATGTCATCTTGGGGGTGGACCGCCTCTACTTCTCCTCCAGCCCTGTGAGCACCTCCAGCAGCCGGGATTTGCTATCATCACCTGTGCAGATTTTGCATTTGGCCCACTGCCCACTAGATGGCGCTTCTCCCTTTCTATACACACACAGGAGCAGTGGGGGGGAAAGTGCATGAAATTCGGACAGTAATCGCACTGCATTCCTGTTAAAATCGCATTCGATTCTTTTCAGTGCCCATTAATTTTGTATTGACGAAAAACGTAAATCGCACCGCAAAGTATCGGTTTTCAGTATCGGGAGTATTTGTGAGATTACCGATACTCGTGCAAATACTTGGTATCGGCACCGATACTGGCATCAGTGCATCCCTACTTACTATCACAACAAGAAGAGGGTTTAGGCTGTACTTTCTGGATAAATCGCACAGCATGCGTTTCAAATGAACGGATGTTCACCTGATGGACATATAACAATTACAAATACTATTGATATTATTATTGAAAGCTATTTAACATGTAGGGGGGGGGGAAATGACTTCTATATGAAAAGTTAAATCCTTATCCTACTGCACCAGTACATGTGTAATAAACTACTAATCACAGTAAGGAGATATGATATGGGGAGCAACATACAGAACAAACAGCTTTACATTTCGCCTGGAAGCTGAAGCGGGGTTTGCAGCGTCCTCTGTACTACATTCCTGAACTTAATAATTGATTGTGCGATGGGATGGCTCAACTTGAAATGGAAAAAAAAAAAATGTACTTGGCACCATGTTAAATATTTCCCTGCCAAGGGCACAGCCTTAAACATAGTCATTATAGTCTGTCATTTTTTAGAGAGGGGGGGAGGCAATGAAATCAAGTGCAAGTCTAATTTTGCAATGTAGTATGGAGATTATGGAGTTCAGTAGTGTATATAGATTGTATAAGTAGGTAGTTCACATACATGAAAGCACCTTTAGGGGGCGCTTCAGAGACAACCATGAAGTGTAAGAGTGCCACACCGATATACACTATATTACCAAAAGTATTGGGACGCCTGCCTTTACACACACATGAACTCTCATGGCATCCCAGTCTTATGCCCCGTACACACGGTCGGACTTTGTTCGGACATTCCGACAACAAACTCCTAGGATTTTTTCCGACGGATGTTGGCTCAAACTTGTCTTGCATACACACGGTCACACAAAGTTGTCGGAAAATCCGACCGCTCTGAACGCGGTGACGTAAAACACGTACGTCGGGACTATAAACGGGGCAGTAGCCAATAGCTTTCATCTCTTTATTTATTCTGAGCATGCGTGGCACTTTGTCCGTCGGATTTGTGTACACACGATCGGAATTTCCGACAACGGATTTTGTTGTCGGAAAATTTTATCTCCTGCTCTCCAACTTTGTGTGTCGGAAAATCCGATGGAAAATGTCCGATGGAGCCTACACACGGTCGGAATTTCCGACAACACGCTCCGATCGGACATTTTCCATCGGAAAATCCGACCGTGTGTACGGGGCATTAGTCCGTAGGGTTCAATATTGAGTTGGCCCACCCTTTGCAGCTATAACAGCTTCAAGTCTTCTGGGAAGGTTGTCCACAAGGTTTAGGAGTGTGTCTATGGGAATGTTTGACCATTCTTCCAGAAATGCATTTGTGAGGGCACTCATGTTGGACGAGAAGGCCTGGCTCATAGTCTCCACTCTAATTCATCCCAAAGGTGTTCTATGGGGTTGAGTTCAGGACTCTGTGTAGGCCAGTTAACTTCCTGCACCCCAAATCCACACTAAATTGTCAAAAGTATTGGGCCACCCCTTTAAATCACTTGGTGGAGGGGGGATTATGGAGTGGGGTTGTTTTTCAGGGGTTGGGCTTGGCTCCTTATTTCCAGTGAAGGGAACACTTAAGGTATCAGCATACCAAGACATTTTGGACAATTTCATGCTCCCAACTTTGTGGGAACAGTTTGGGGATGGCCCCTTCCTGTTCCAACATGTCTGCGCACCAGTGCACAAAGCAAGGGTGCCCCCATAGAAAGCGACTTCTTATGCGGGCACTCATGCGGGCGCGTACCCGAGCCACCCTGTCTGCATCTATTGACATACACAAGGAGGCCTGACCCCCCCCTCCCCTGCCGCAACAACGTCACAGAATTTGATTGACAGCAGCAGCAGCCAATGGCTCCCACTGTTATCAACCTGCCCTATGAGGAGGGAGAGAGCCAAGAGAGCCACTGCTCTCGTGCACAGCGCTGGATCGAGATCAGGCTTAGGTAAGTATAAGGGGATTGAAGGGGGGGTTCTGTGACACAGAAGGTTGCCCTCCGGGACATCTAGAGAAATCTGTCCAGATGTATGGTGTTTTAGACAACCTAGCAATCATTAGCAGGGCTGCTGTTAGAAATCATGAGGCCCCATAAACCTAGCTAACGGGAACAGTGAACCAAACCTAACAGTCGTCTCAAAACCACTTATTCATGCAACCAAAACACCTGTGAGAATGAGCAATTAATTGTGCTTTTTTAATTATTTTTTTAAATTTTAGTGTTTGATTTTTTTTAAATTTTTTGAACATCCCTATGGGGGTTAGTGAAGTATCAAGGGTCCAAACAGACACCCAATGTCTCAGTAAAAAAAGATTGAGGACACAGATTCCTCAATCCCTTCTGTGCAGCCTCAGATGCAGAGTGAATGAAAAGGAAGCACTCTGTACAGAGGCTCCCTGTTCATTGACAAACTGAAGCATTCTAAACACAGGGTGGGCCGGGGGGGAGGGGGGGTGTTCCAGTAATTGCTGCCACTCCTGCTGCTCTGGGACCCCATGTTGAACTTATGGGGCCTGGGCACTGTACAAGACGGCAGGTGTTACCCCCTTATCAGCGGCCCTGATCATTTGTTTGCCACTTCAGATCTTTTGACAAGTTCAAGGGCAGAAGGGCTGTCCTACACCTTGCACCAGTGCTGGCACAGTAAAAAACCACAGGAAGAATTGCCCCTGCTAAGGTATTCATTATTGAAGACATAAAAAGGACTAAAGGTATTCCTCTTCCTACACTTATCAAGTGCAAGCAAATATCCAACGACAGAGACAAAGCCCCCACACTGGTAGACGCAGCTAAAGAGTATGACTTTATATACCACCATTGATAGATAACGCCAATATCATGCTTCTACTGGGAAGAAAAATCCCAAGATTCCACAAGATAAAAGAACACCGCACAGATGGTCTTCACAATCCTTAGTCCCAATGGACCAAACTAGGATGGGTCGTTATCAATGCTCCTCCACCCACACGGAAAGACGCAGCTTACATGTATGACTTACCACCTTTGGAAGATAATGCCGATATCATGCTTCTACTGGTAGGGGACGTCCCAAGAATCCACAAGGTAAAAAAAAAGCGCGCAGGTGGTCTTTGCAACAATCCTTATTCTTCAATGGACCAAACTAGGATGGGTCGTTATCCCTTCTTGGGATGTTTCTTCCCAGTAGAAGCATGATATCGGCATTATCTTCCAAGTCATACTTGTAGTCAGAGTCTTCACATGGAGAACGCGGTAACCCTAACTACCAAGACCTGAGATGTGCCCTGGTCTAGCTGGTCGGTACGCCTAAAAGAAGGCATACCTTGAATAAGAGTATGAGAAATGTATGATGTATATGAAATGAAAATTGGGGAACGGGAGGGTGGGAACCAGGGAGACAAGTTGATGTGGAACCTGCCAGAGGAGGAGGGATATATACCCCCCCAGACTCCTCCTACAAATCCAGGCTGGCCTCCGCCTTCTACTTTGTAGTCAGGGTCTTCACTTGGAAGATGCGGTAACCCTAACTACCAAGACCTGAGATGTGCCCTGGTCTAGCTGGTCGGTACGCCTAAAAGAGATCAAAAGACACAAAGGTAGGTAAAGTATGAAAACCTTTAGTGAATACAGGTAACAACAATTAATCCAATAAAGTAGCCAACGCTCTGCTAACTTCCGTATGGGGTTCGGGTATGTACCTGCTGTAACAGAGGGACCTCCAGCGCCCCATGTACTTAATAATGTAAGACGGGACCCCCTGCTTAGAAGCTGTGGGCGCTGCCCCTATCCGGAACGAATGTCCAGAAAATTGCTTTGGATTTAAACCTAATTTGGCAAGTAAGATCCTAACATAAGAAATAGATTGTTTTGAAGTGATAGGATGTGTAGGAAAAGGGAGCAGAGGGCTATCCAGAGGAGTTTCTATGAAAAGATTGCAGAGAGAGTCAAGCACTTCAACCGGGCATCAATTGCTGTTGTATGCTATAGTATTTTACCACAAGCCCCTGATCTGTCTGTCTATTCTTGTTATTGGGAATCTGTAATTCGTAATGCTCAAGGAATCTGGTGAGACTACCTCTTAGCAGAACAGGTGCATGACAGCTAGGTTGGGACACTTCCACGGATGAGGAATCCAAAGAAACTCAGATAAATATCTGCCTTGAGCACTAGACTGGGACTTGCACCAAAAGGGAAAGGAGACAGTAAGTCTGACATTCACACAAAAAATCTGGCCGGTGATTGGTTGATGAGACAACTGGCATCTCCCCTGGGTTCTCTGTATACCCCTTAGCATAGTTTTGAGAGGGTGAGCCGCAAAAATGGATGGACTGTCAGGCATATGCAGGGAACTGAAGTGCTGAATACCCGACAAATACAGCTTGATGGTATTAGCAGACAATGCCAACCCACTGTGGCAATACGCAGTGAAAGTCTTAACTTGATATCCCGAGGTCAACTGCAAGGGTATAAAAACATAAACCTGAGGAAAGCCTTCCAACCCATAGTGTACGCTTTCAGAGTATTTCTGGATAAAGACCTATTAGCCAGATCGATCGCCTGAGTCCAGAATGTGTTTAATCCATGACTAATAGCGAGTAAGGGGGAACTGGCTTGCCCGTCCGTTATGCTACTGAATGCTGTAAGAAGAATTAAGGCATATTGAGACAATATAAAGCATCAGCTGCATTGTTGAGATCCCCGCTGATGAACTTACCCCGAAAATGAAACTTGTACGTCAAGCCCAGCCATGTCAACCTGCGCATGTTAGCTGCATCTTTTGGTGTGGCGCAAATGCTCCTCACCCCACACCGGGTCATAAATGACATGGCTAACAGCTCAAACAACACACCAGGAATCTTCTTAGAAGTTAGCGGCCAAAGAAATGTATCCCAGTCTTCTTCTCAAACAAGAACAATCTCCACTTCACAACAAATCAGAGCCTCCTGAGAACAGAATCCGCTTTCCCCTTTAACCTCAAAGTGGCTATTCATGGAATAACCCATGGAGAAGTGAATTGATGCCTTCAAGAACGATTTCAGGCATCAAGACACCAACACCAAGATCATCCTGATGTTTCTGGACTTGAATATATATGTTTTGCATGTTCTCTCTCTCTCTGTTTTTTTAAGGTCCAAGGACAAACCATCCATTATGGACTTACATTGGAATAAAGGTTTTTTTTTTTGTTTGTTTTTTTTTAGGTCCAAAGACAAGTCATCCATTGTGGACTTACATTAGGTAATAGGTTTTTGGGATTTTTTTAGGTCCAAGGACAAGCCATCCATTATGGACTTATATTGGGTTATATTTAAATCCTAAGATTTCAGGCAGGTAATGTTCTGGCCTACTTAAAGAGGTGTCCCAGCCAGGGGAAAAAAAAATTAAAAGTCAGCAGCTACAAATACTGTAGCTGCTGACTTTTACTATATGTACACGTACCTGTCCAGGGGGCCCGCGATGTCGGCACCCCAGCCGATCTTCGGATCAGCTGTTGGGTGCTGCCGCCGCCATCTCCACTAAGGGGAACCGGCAGTAAAGCCTTTTGGCTTCACAGACAGTTCCCTACTGCACATGCGTGAAGCACGCTGCTCTTTCTAATTGGACCGGCGGCGGAGGGAGGGGGCCGAACTTCTGAGGGACAGCAATGCGGCGCTGTCTCCCGGAAGTAGGGACAGAGACCTGTCAAAAACAGATACCCGTTCCCCACTCCCCCCTGAAGGGTGCCAAATGTGGCACTGGAGGGGGTGGGGGGGGCAAAAAAGCGCAAGATCCAGTTTTGGGTGGAACTCCGCTTTAAATTTATTTTTTCTGTCTTGTGTAGTGTGTTGACATTTAGTGGTGGTTTCCAGCCACCACTACTTGTTTAGTTCTGTGATTTGGCATGTTCTCCCCTTCTGTTGGGTGCTAGTTAGTTTAGTTCTATCTAGACCCTCCCTTTTTCTTTCATGTTACCGTGGTCAGTATTACTACTTTAAGGCAAGATTTGGAAAGTCATTGCCTACCTAAATTTGACTTAAAATACTGGAAAAAAACATAATCTGTACTGCAATTAGCTGAAGTACAATTGTGTTGGATTCAACTAGTCTTATTGAAGTGTTATGCCCCGTACACACGGTCGGATTTTCCGATGGAAAATGTCCGATCGGAGCGTGTTGTCGGAAATTCCGACCGTGTGTAGGCTCCATCGGACATTTTCCATCGCATTTTCCGACACACAAAGTTGGAGAGCAGGAGATAAAATTTTCCGACAACAAAATCCGTTGTCGGAAATTCCGATCGTGTGTACACAAATCCGACGGACAAAGTGCCACGCATGCTCAGAATAAATAAAGAGATGAAAGCTATTGGCCACTGCCCCGCTTATAGTCCCGACGTACGTGTTTTACGTCACCGCGTTTAGAATGATCGGATTTTCCGACAACTTTGTGTGACCGTGTGTATGCAAGACAAGATTTTGTTGTAGCAATGTCCGAACAAAGTCCGACCGTTTGCACGGGGCATTAGGCTGCCTGTAGATGATGTCAAGTCAGCAGGTGACCACAGTGTCCAGACAGATTGGGTGTAAGGAAGTATGTCAATGCATAAAGCAGCATCTGAAAAAGAATACCATAAAAAAAAAAAAAGCTCTACCTGTCCCAACAAAAATGATAAAAAATCAATGTGGCTACAGTGTTGCTTAACGGGTTGTATACAGGCTGGTACCCAAGTAGTTAAAGAAGCACAAGATAGCAATAAGGCTCTACTCACGCTTGAGTATAGTGTATTCAGGCAATTTTACCTTTTTTTATGTTGAATTTTTGCATGTTTTTTCTCCTGTTTTAGAAGCAATGTTTATACAAGAGCTTCTGTGGGTCATGGTCACACATTTTTGGCCCCATGTGGGAGTACCTAATAAACACACGTAACGCACATTTTCATGCATCTTTTTAGGCGCTCCCATTGAAGTCAATGGGGTCAAAAACACCCAAACCTGCCTGAAAAGGAGCTCCTGTCCTTTTTCAAGGGATAGGCAGCGTTTAGGTATGAACAGACACACCTTTTAAAACAAAAGGTATTTTTAATGTTGAGCATTTTGCAGCTTCGAGCTTCATGCTACAAGGTCCCTTAGCCCACCCAGTCACTTGTCGAGACATCAGTGTAGGGTGGTAGCAAACATAAGACTGTTTATTCAAACACAGGCACAAAGAGATATACACTCAGGGGACAATCCCCCCTTCTTTGCATAAAGACACAGGGTGAGATAAACGTTACCTCCTCCAGTAACATGACACACAGGTATATTCAACTTTCCAGCAGTAGACCGACTTTGGGATGGGGCTGCTGGAGAACCCCCCCTCCCCTCTAGCATCTAACCCACATACACATATACATCCCATAATAGGTTGCTCCCAAGGCACACAGGCACTTAACAAACACATAACAACCCCCACCCTACCTCAAACTATCTAGCAATGGTCTGAGACGAAAGGTGGAATTTATCTTCATATATTTCTTGAGTAATATTGTTCAGAAATATTACTATCCCAACTTTCAACACAAACCACACATATAGGACCCCGGATAACAGGGGTAAAATGCTGAGTCTGATGTGGTTGTACGGTGAGTCTGGTTGGTGCAGATCTGACTGGGGTTCTCGGTCACCCTGTGCCCTGAATAGACACAGGGTAACTTACACATATGAGGGGCCCGGGAAGCTGGACAAGGAGCTTCCAGAGCTCTCCAAGGTAAGCTGGGTTCCACATCCCCCGCCCAAAGTGACTCCCGTCACACTTCGGTTTTAGTAAATCAACCCCATTGTAATAATAAAAAAAAAGACTGCAAAAGAAGGATATAAAGGGGTTGATTTACTAAAGGCAAATGGACTGTGCACTCTGCAAGTGCAGCTGCCTCAGAGCTTAGTAAACGAGCAGAAGTTCTGCTGATTTCCATCATCCAATCATGTGCAAGCAAAAATGCAATTTTTATTTTTATTTTCCTTGCACGTGATTGGGTATTCTTTGCAAAGCGAATCTTTACCTCATTAAAGTGGTGGTAAACCAATATTATAAAAAAAAAACTGCAAGACAAAGGCATAATGAGCTAGTATGCATCGCATACTAGCTCATTATGAAATACTCACCTTAGATCAAAGCTGTTGCAGCGGTCCCCGTACACCGCTGTGACCGACAACATGTCTCCTGGAGTTCTTTCAGGGTTCGCGGTTTCCGGCTGTGATTGGCCCGGAGCTGCGGTGATGTCACTCACGCGCATGCGTGCGGGAGCCACTGGTCACGGCACAGGCCCTTTAGAAACGGCACAACGTTTCTTCAGTGCGCTTGCGGCGATGACGTCGGCACAAGCAAATATGGTAAATATCTCCTAAACTGTACAGGTTTAGGAGATATATACAGTACCTACAGGTAAGCCTTATTATAGGCTTACCTGTAGGTACAAGTGGTGTAAGAGGGTTTACAACCACTTTAAGCTCTGGAGCAACTGCACTTTTCAAAGTGCATAGTCTATTTACCTTTAGTAAATCAACCCCTAGAGTTGCACTCTGCAACAGCAGTTGCTCTAGAGCTTAGTAAATGAGCAGAAGCTTTGCTGACTTTCATCATCTAATCCTGTGCAAGCAAAAATACTTTTTTAAAAATTTTCCTTGCACGTGATTGGGTATTCTTTGCAAAGTGAAGCTTTACCTCATTTACGAAGCTCTGGAGCAACTGCACTTGTAGAGTGCACAGTCTATTTGCCTTTAGTAAATCAACCTCTAAATGACATTGAGGCCCCGTTCTCATCCAGCGACCCTGCCGTGTTGCATTTTGCACATTTTCATTGGAATGACACCATTTATTTGAATAGGCCCCCCCCCCCCTCCAAAACGCATCAAAGTAGCCCCTGTACCTTTTTTTTTTTTTTGAGCTGGCTTTGGTGCATTTTTGAACATTGCAATTTTGGACGCCTTTCAATCGCTTTATCGCATGACAAAAGGCTGCTTTCTTAGCGCATTTCGGGTGCCATTAAATCTAAACATATTGTGAGTTTTAGTGCGTTTTGGAAACAAGGCAAAAATTTGCGATTCTGCCCGCAATTCCGCTGCACTGAAGTGTGACCGGGGCCTGAAAATTCTTGATATCAGTCTTCTAGTGTTTGGCAAGGCTAGCAATAAACGGAGATGAGTGAACAATGAAATCGGAGACAGTGCCTGGCAATCGGGAAGGGTCAGCGGCCATATTTGGAAGAGAAGGGACACGGAGAATGAGGAGGGAGGGTGAGATGGATACAAGCAGAGCTAGGCAGGTCACATGTAAGCGGTAGGCACGTGTCACATGATGAAGGTGTAGTGGAGGCGTGTGAGGGGTGTGTGAGCCGATTGTGCAAGACATCAGAGCACAGCTAGATATTAACTAGGACAAACCGGGTCCTGCAGGTCTCATTGTGTGTAACTGTGACAAAAGCCAGCGTGCCCGCAGGTGTCCGCACCCCTCCGCCTTCCTCTGCCAGGCAAATCTGCTGACGCATGAAGAATATCAGATGTAGGAGTGCCAGGTGGGCAAGGCTGGTCCTCACATCTGCATGATATACATCAATTCCTGGACTCATTTTTCCATACGGTGCTTACGGTTTAAGTCAAGACAAATATTTAGGGCACTATGTGTGTGTAGAGGTACTTTTTTTATGTAGCATTAGATAGGTGCTTTGTCATGCATCAACGTGCGATATCTTTGTGCGTTGATATAAATTTAGATGCAGCTTTTCAATGCACCTTTGAATTTAGAATTTGGAGTGGATAAGGCTAACGGCCATTGACCAACGCTTGTTAACCACTTGCCTACTGGGCACTTTCACCCCCTTCTTGCCCTGATTTCAGCGCTGTCGCACTTTGAATGACAGTTGCGCGGCCATACAACACTGTACCCATATGAAATTTTTATCATTTTTTTCACACAAATAGAGCTTTCTTTTGATGGTATTTATTCACCTCTGGGGTTTTTTTATTTTTTGCTAAACAAACAAAAAAAGACTGAATATTTTGGAAAAAAAAATGTTTCAAAGTTTGTTATAAAATTTTGCAAACAGGTAATTTTTCTCCTTCACTGATGAGGCTGCACTGATGGGCACTGATGAGGCAGGACTGGTAGGCACTGATAAGTGGCACTGATGAGGCAGCACTGGTGCGCACTGTGCAGGAGGCACTGTCGAGGCTGCATTCACAGATGACACTTATGGGCACTGATAGGTGGCACTGATGGGCACTGATAGGCGGCACTGCAGGGCACTGAGAGGTGGCAATGATGGGCACCACTGATAGGCGGCACTGATAAGCGGTACTGATAAGCACCGGTAGGCGGCACTGATGGGCCGCACTGATGGCCATTGATAGGTGGCACTGGTGGACACTGATTAGCAGCACTGGTGGGCAATGTTGGGACCGATGTCCCTTTAACAGAAGCTGGTTATCGGCTTTCTTCTTTTCTCCTTACGCTGTGAGCGTGAGGAAAAAAAAGGCCGATAACCGGCTTCTGTTTACATCGGGTGATCAGCTGTCATTGGCTGACAGCTGATCACATGGTAAAGGGCTACTGTGATTGGCTCTTTACCCCAATCTGTGATCAGCCACGGGGGGGCCAGCAGGCAGTGCAAGCATGGGAGGACATCCGTGGACGCCCTCCCAGCATTGTAAGCTCACGCTGTGGCCGTCTTTTGGCTATAGCGTGGGCAGGAACTGGTTAATACCATCAACATGTTATATGCGTTTTGATGTGCTGCCTTTGACTTTGATGGGCCCCCAATGTAATAAAATCCAGAAAAAAGAACAAGTTAGATTTTACAAGTGGGAACAGAGGCTGCCACAGAACGAATATTATACATCTGTATCCTAACAACCAGAAAGGTTAGGGGGCAGGGGCTGCCTGCTTCCTATCAAACCAAAGATACTAGACAAAAGGAGCTGCATGAGTTTTTCTTTATTTTTTCTATACCACAACAACATATACACAAACATAACATTGAAATCAAAACACAAAAAACATACACAAAGCAAAAAAAAAAAAGGAGGGGGGGCAATTTTAACCTACCCCTTTTCCCACTCCTTTCACTGTCAAGTCAATACACGATCCTTTTAGCCTATAAAACTGTTTTTCTTTTTCCATACATCTATATTCTGGCAAAGGTAACTCCTAACTCAGTCCTGTAACCATATGGTCAAGCCACGGCTTCCAAATAGTATCAAACCTCTTATGCCCTGTACACACGGTTGGATTTTCCGATGGAAAATGTCCGATCGGAGCGTGTTGTCGGAAATTCCGACCGTGTGTGGGCTCCATCGGACATTTTCCATTGGATTTTCCGACACACAAAGTTTGAGAGCAGGCTATAAAATTTTCCGACAACAAAATCCGTTGTCGGAATTTCTGATCGTGTGTACACAAATCCGACGCACAAAGTGCCACGCATGCTCAGAATAAATAAAGAGATGAAAGCTATTGGCCACTGCCCCGTTTATAGTCCCGACGTACGTGTTTTACGTCACCGCGTTCAGAATGATCGGATTTTCCGACAACTTTGTGTGACCCTGTGTATGCAAGACAAGTTTGAGCCAACATCCGTCGGAAAAAATCCATGGATTTTGTTGTCGGAACGTCCGAACAAAGTCCGACCATGTGTACGGGGCATATGATAAATTCCTCATTCTGCATTCATACTGCATTCTAGCAACCGAGGACACTAGGGGGCAGGGGAGGTCTTTGTCCTAGCAACCAAGTATGCTAGATGTTGGGGTTCACCTCTGTTCAAGCCACCAAGGGGACTAGGTGGCAGGGGACACCTCCAGCCTAGCAAAAAAAATTCAATATGGCAGGGGCCGCCTGCATCCTAATTTCCAAGGATACTAGGCAACAGGAGCTGTCTGTGTCCTGGCTATCAAGGGCACAAAGAGGCAGAGGCCATCTGTGTTCTAGCAACCAAAGATGCTAGGTAGAAAGGGCAGCCTGCATCCTTGCAACCAAGGACGTTAGACAGCAGGGACTGTCTCCATCCTACCAACCAAGGATGTTGGGCATCAGAGGTCACCTGCGTTTTAACAACAAGGAGACTAGGTAGCAGGGGGCATCTGCATCCTACCAACCAAAGGATGCTAGACGCCAAGGAGTGACTGCATCCTAGCAACCAAGTATACTAGACAGCAGGAGCTGCCTGTCTCCTAACAACCGAGGACACTAGGAGGTGGGGGCCGTTTGTGTCCTTGCAACCAAGTATATTAGACGTCAGGGGTCACCTGCATTCTAGCAACCAAGGGGACTTGGCAGCAGGGGACATCTGTGGCCTAGCAAAAAAGAATGCTAGATGGCAAGGGCTGCCTGCATCCTAGCAACCAAGGATACTGGACAGCAAGAGCTGTCTGCATTTTAGCAACCAAGGAGGCTAGGCGGCAGGAGGCATCTGCGTCCTAGCATCCTTTTTTTTTTTCACCCTGCGGAATGTAGCGGAACATACCAGTAAACTCTATGGACTTTCTACTTTAACTGGAGATTGATTTAAAGTCTTTGTGATACCCTTATATATACCCAGTGAAGTGACTGGCCTCAGGTGATACACAGGGATGATACAAATTGTCCTATATAAGTTGTGCCTGTTTATCTGCAGTCTTCTCTTCTCTACAGCCATTCAAGGTGCAGAACTTATAAAGCTTGTCTGAGCTGTCAGAAAGCAGGGGGCGGAGAGCTAAAGTTACACTCACTGCAGATCTCAGTGAGGAGAGCTCTGAGAGCTGATTGGAGGGAAGAGTCACCCCCCCCCCCTTCACACAGCACACAGGAACAGAGCTGAGGCTAACAATCACAGGCTGTGTGTTGGAGCTTTCTCCCCATGTCACCTTTTTATCTCTTGGTGTCGGGAAAACTTGTCAAAAGTGACTAATGCCGATAACATATGAACGAAGCAGCAGACACAAATGACACTAAGGGGGTTATTTACATTATTTACGAAGCATATTCCTCTATATTGTGAACTTGTCTTAATCCAGAGCACTTAGGGGGTTATTTACGAAAGGCAAATCCACTTTGCACTACAAGTGCAAACTACAAGTGCACTTGGAGGTGCAGTCGCTGTAAATCTGAGGGGTAGATCTGAAATGAGGGGAAGCTCTGTTGATTTTATCATCTAATCATGTGCAGGCTAAAATTCTTTTATTTTCCTTGCATGTTCCCTTCGGATCTACAGCGACTGCACTTCCAAGTGCACTTGTAGTGCAAAGTGGATTTGCCTTTCGTAAATAACCCCCTAAGTGCTCTGGATTAAGACAAGTACACACTATAGAGGGATATGCTTTGTTCATATTTCATGTCTGAGGTTTACAATCACTTTAGCGTGTTAATTGGTATTACAGTAAAACTGAACACTGAATTTAACTTTTGAGTGAAGTCGGGTCATCCGCCGGCTTTAAATATCTTAGTAACCTTAGCAGTGCAAAAGCCCTTGCCACAGCCATCACAAATCCAGGTAAGGGTGTCTCACTACTCCTGCTGCATTTTTTGCAATGAATAAATACATAGAGAGTAAGAAACCTTCAAAAGGACAAAATGTTTTCATTACTTAAACTACACTGCCTCCCATAATGAGAAATTTAGAGGATAATTCCACCCAAAACACAAATATCAGATCATTGGAAAACTGGCAGCTGAGAGTTTGAAAATGACAGAGAGAATCTACAGTCCCTGTTTATTATGGGCAATAGTGACAGTCCTTCTTTCAGGCACTTTGACAGATGAGACTCAGCCAGCCTTGCCCTCCGATTGCTATTTCTGGAAGCAGGGGACTTCGGAAATTCCAAAGCCAAACCAGTGTTACAAGCTCTCACCATTACATCACCCGAGACAGAGGATGCTTAGTAAATATAGACAAGACCGTGGAAGAATTCAAAACACGACAAGAGATTGACCTCCGTCACAATTAATAGGAGAAATAAACACACCGACCACACGAATATCCTCCGAGAGACGGAGAAGTCCTCCTTCTATGGACACCGTCACTCCGCACCCTCCGCCAACTTTACATGGACCATTCCCGACATCTCACAATCTACAGCATCATTCTTCAATAAGATCCACCTCGTATTATTACAAAGCCGTCCTTCAGCTCAACTCACTGACTTTGTCTAGGCTCAGATGATGTCATCAGTCTGCTGCATGCAGAACAAAGCATTGCCACAGTCCCCTCTCTCCTAGTGATGATGAGACTGTACATTGTAACTTTGTAGCAAGTCAAAACCCGGTGTAACTCCATATCCTGAGCAAGTGGCATGAGCATTGTGTCCAATAGTGTGAGCGCATCACTTTATCACCACTCTGTCTTCAGTAAGAAGAATAATAATAATGACAACATAGTATTATTATTATTATTATTATTATTATTATCATTGATGATGTTATTATGCTAATAAACATGTAAATCTAAATAGAGGAGTAGCGGGGATTTTTACAGTGCCGAAAAAAGTCCAGAAGAAGTTATTGTTTAAAAGTATATATAAAATTAATACTTTATTAATTTTAACGTTAACAGATAACGTAAAAAACTGTACATTCATAAAGACAAAAAAACACATTGAATTAACCAAAATATCAAAAAAAAATATATATATCACTTTATCTGTGTTTCCATTCGCACATCCCCTGAAGAAGCGATCAGCGAAACATGTCGGGTTAATGTGCAATGTATCTATTCTATATGAACCTGCTCTCTGCGACCACCATATTTACATATTATTACTGTGAATATTTCTTTATGTATCTTTTAACCCTGAACCTGTTAAAATAAAGTATTAATGTTATATATACTTTTAAAAAAATAACTTCTTCTGGACTTTTTTCGGCACTGTAAAAATCCCCGCTACTCCTCTATTTCGATTTACCTATTTACTTTGGGATGAGGTGCCATTAGATTGGGTGTTTCATCATTAATCAGACCAACTTTGTGCATGCTAATAAACATATTTTCACAAATTAGAAATATAATAGCAGCAATAATATTAAAGGGGTTGTAAACCCTCGTGCATCCTATGCATTAAGGTGAAAAAACACCTGTCAGTGACCGGCCCCTCAGTCCCCCCATTTTACTTACCTGAGCCCCCATAATTTCCTCGGCGAGGATGCGCTGTCTCTCCGCCCGGGGTTCCCGGCTCTTGATTGGATAGATTGATAGCAGCGCAGCCATTGGTTCCTGCTGCTGTCAATCAAATCCAATGACGTGGATGCCGGGGGCGGGGCCCAGTCCGGCATTCGTGTCTATGGATGCAAATGCTGGACTCGGGAGCGCGCGCGTAAGGTAACCCCCCCAGGAGAGCGCTTCTCCTAGGGGGTTATCTGATGCTGGGAGGAGCCCCGGGGGACCCCAGAAATGGATGATCGGGGCCACCTTGTGCAAAACCATCTTCACAGTGGAGGTAAGTATAATATGTTTGTTATTTAAAAAAAATTAAAAACGAACCTTTACAATCACTTTGATAATAATCGATTGTTATTATTATTACATACACATAATATAACTGGGTACTGACATTTATAGGTAAAGTTGATCCAGAGAAAATCCAATTGCCTCTCGGGGGGATCAGAAAGGATTTTTTTCCCCTGTTGTAGCAAATAGGATCATGCTTTATTGCTTTTATATTTATTATTATAATATTATTATTTTTTCTTTTTTTAGGCAAAAAAAACCTGCATAAAGCAGAATCCAATTTGCTCCAGCGGGGGAAAAAAATCCGTCCTGATCCCCCAAGAGGCAATTGGATTTTTCCTGGATCAACTATACCTTTAAATGTCAGTACCCAGTTATATTATGTGTATCTAATAATAATAACAATCAATTGTTATTATTAAAGAGGAAGTAAAGCCTCTTAAAAAAAGAAAAATACACCCTGCAAGGCAAAGGCATAATGAGCTAGTATTCATAGCATACTAGCTCATTATAAATTACTTACCTGAGATCTGAGAGGTCCCGGCATCGGCCCTCGTTCGCCTCCTCCAACGCCGTCATCTATCCCGGAGTGATTTCCGGGTATCGCGGCTCCGGCGCTGTGACTGGTCGGTGCCGTGATGACGTCACTCCCGCGCATGCGCGCTGGTGCTGCCACTAACGGCATGATCGCCGTTAGAAACGGCATGCTCAGTTCGCCTGCGCCCGATGTCTACGACACATGAGCCGTAGACATCGGTGCCGCTATTCCTGCAAATATCTCCTGAACCTTTTAGGTTTGGGAGATATTTCTTGCACCTACAGGTAAAACTTAATCTAGGCTTACCTAGAGGTTAAAGTGGTTGTGATGGGTTTACAACCACTTTAATAATATTGTGGTTATTAGATTTTTATTCCTCTGGATCAACTGTGAGTATATATATATATACAGTATCTCACAAAAGTAAGTACACCCCTCACATTTTTGTAAATATTTTATTCTATCTTTTCATGTGACAACACTGAAGAAATGACACTTTGCTACAATGTAAAGTAGTGAGTGTACAGCTTGTATAACAGTGTAAATTTGCTGTCCCCTCAAAATAACTCAACACAGCCAATAATGTCTAAACCGCTGGCAACAAAAGTGAGTACACCCCTAAGTGAAAATGTCCAAATTGGGCCCAAAGTGTCAATATTTTGTGTGGCCACCATTATTTTCCAGCACTGCCTTAACCCTCTTGGGCATGGAGTTCACCAGAGCTTCACAGTTTGCCACTGGAGTTCTTCCACTCCTCCATGATGACATCACAGAGCTGGTGGATGTTAGAGACCTTGTGCTCCTCCACCTTCCGTTTGAGGATGCCCCACAGATGCTCAATAGGGTTTAGGTCTGGAGACATGCTTGGCCAGTCCATCACCTTTATCCTCAGCTTCTTTAGCAAGGCAGTTGTCGTCTTGGAGGTGTGTTTGGGGTCATTATCATGTTGAATACTGCCCTGCGGCCCAATCTCTGAAGGGAGGGGATCATGCTCTCCTTCAGTATGTCACAGTACATGTTGGCATTCATGGTTCCCTCAATGAACTGTAGCTCCCCAGTGCCGGCAGCACTCATGCAGCCCCAGACCATGACACTCCCACCACCATGCTTGACTGTAGGAGACACACTTGTCTTTGTACTTCTCACCAGTTTGCCGCCACACACGCTTGGCACCATCTGAACCAAATAGGTTTATCTTGGTCTCATCAGACCACAGGACATGGGTCCAGTAATCCATGTCCTTAGTCTACTTGTCTACAGCAAACTGTTTGCGGGCTTCTTGTGCATCATCTTTAGAAGAGGCTTCCTTCTGGGATGACAGCCATGCAGACCAATTTGATGCAGTGTGCGGCATATGGTCTGAGCACTGACAGGCTGACCCCCCCCCCCCACCCCCACCCCTTCAACCTCTGCAGCAATGCTGGCAGCACTCATACATCTATTTCCCAAAGACAACCTCTGAATATGACGCTGAGCACGTGCACTCAACTTCTGTGGTCGACCATGGTAAGGCCTGTTCTGAGTGGATCCTATCCTGATAAACCGCTGTATGGTCTTGGCCACTGTGCTGCAGCTCAGTTTCAGGGTCTTGGTAATCTTCTTATAGCCTAGGCCATCTTTATGTAGAACAACAATTCTTTTTTTCAGAGCCTCAGAAAGTTCTTTGCTATGAGGTGCCATGTTGAACTTCCAGTGACCAGTATGAGAGAGTGAGAGCGATAACACCAAATTTAACACACCTGCTCCCCATTCACACCTGAGACCTTGTAACACTAACAAGTCACATGACACCGGGGCTAATTGAAAATGGCTAATTGGGCCCAATTTGGACATTTTCACTTAGGGGTGTACTCACTTTTGTTGCCAGCGGTTTAGACATTAATGGCTGTGTGTTGAGTTATTTTGAGGGGACAGCAAATTTATACTGTTATACAAGCTGTACACTCACTACTTTACATTGTAGCAAAGTGTCATTTCTTCAGTGTTGTCACATGAAAAGATATAATAAAATATTTACACAAATGTGAGGGGTGTACTTACTTTTGTATATAAACAATCCATTTGATTTGTATGGAATCAGACAGACCTTGGCATCACATAACTGATGGAAGATCGATAGGATATTGTACAGTGTATGGTCAGCTTACAGGAGATTGGATTCAATTTACCGATATCGATGTTTTGTAGAAGAGCGCACCATTCAGTTTCTACTCAGTCGCGTACAACTGCAGGCTACATTGGTTGTCAGTAAATCTAGAGTAGATTGTACAATCAGGTACAACATGTGTGGCTTTCTTTCCAATCTCGTCTTACAGTCACCGTCTGTGACATTTTATTTAGAAGACGATTTTCACTTTTGGACCCTTCAGCCTATATATAGCAGATTGTACAATCAGATCATATCATGTGCCAGCCTATCGGGATCACCATACACGTTACAATCTGACCGTACAATCTCTGTACAATCAACGTTAGATCTACCAAAACTATGTAACATGGAACTCTCCAACCAAACTCTATCCAATCAAGCTGAGATGAGATAAAGCAGATTGTACAATCAGATTGCAATGTGTACAGTAAGCTTAATGCAGACCATACACTATACAATCTGATTGTACAATCTCCTTCAGATCTACGGTCAACTATGCAGTACAAGGACCTGCATGATCTGATACTATTTGAATACATTTTTTAGGTTTGTCCTCATAGTACAATGTTTTAGTAACTCAAAAAGCTGGCCATACACTATACAATCTGATTGTACAATCGTCTTCTATGTAAGAGCCTGCCTGATTGGAGGCTGGTTTAGGTTTGTCCTCATATTACAAATTTTTAATAAAGCGAAAGGAGATTGTACAATCAGATTGTATGGTAAAGCTTTAGGCTGGCCATACAGCAAACAATCTGATTGTACAATCTCCTTTCGCTTTACCAAAACTCTGTAATACGAGGACAAAGCTAAACAATCCATTCAATAAGTATCCAATCAGACAGGCCCTTGTATTACATAGTTGACGGTAGATCTAAAGACGATTGTACAATCGACGATTGTATCATGTATGGCCAGCCTTATGCATCAGATCAGGTAGGCTCTTGCACTATGTTGTTGTCGGTATATTTAAAGGAGATTGTACAATCAGATTGTATTGTGTATGGTCAGCCTTAGACTAGCCATACACTAGACCAGTGATGGAGAACCTTGGCACTCCAGTTGTTTTGGAACTACATTTCCCATGATGCTCCGCTACACTGCAGAGTCCATGAGCATCATGGGAAATGTAGTTCCAAAACATCTGGGGTGCCAAGGTTCTCCATCACTGATCTATACAATCTGATTGTACAATCTCCTTCAAATATACCAAAACTCTGCAATAAGAGGACAAAGCTACACCTTCCATTCCTATGGTGTCAGATCAGGCAGGCCCTTGTATTACATAGATGACTGTAGATTGTACAATCAGATTGTATGGTGCATGGCCAGTCCAAAGCTTTACCATACAACCTGGTTGTACAATCTCTCTACACAATCTCTATTAGCTTTACCAAAACTCTGTAATATGAGGACAAACCTAAACAATCCACTCAATAAGTATCCAATCAGACAGGCCCTTGTATTACATAGTTGACGGTGGATCTAACGGAGATTGTACAATCAGATTGCATAGTGTATGGCCAGCCTTATGCATCAGATCTGACAGGCTCTTGCACTATGTTGTTGATTGTATGTGAACAAGATTGCACAATCAGATTGTATAGTGTGTGACCAGTCTAAAGCCCTGTACACACGATCTTTTTTGGGGTTTTTTTTGCATGCTAGTCACATATCGAAAACGAAGAGGTTACTAAAGTTATGTAAATTCTCGTACGACAGAATAAAAAATTGGAAGTGATGTCAGGTGTTTTATTTTCGGACGACAACTGTACTGATTACACGAAAATCGCACGATCTGGTGTCATACGCAAAACATTTTCGCGTTTGTTCCGATCGGATAATATCGGATGAACTGTCGCAATCGGCTTTTCGAAAAGCTCTGTACTAACGATCCGATTATCGTACGATCGTTTATTTTTCGTCTGATTTTCAGACGGTGTGTACGGGGGGGGCCATAAGGCTGACCATACACCATTCAATCTGATTGTCTCCATTAGACTTCCCACAACTCTGTAATAGGAGGACAAATATAAACAATCCATTCAATAAGTATCCGAGTCCGGTAGGCTCTTGTACTATATAATTGGTGATAGATGTGAAGGAGATTGTACAATCAGATTGTATAGTGTATGGCCGGCCCAAGACGGATTTGTGCCTGCAGAAATACACCCCCCGGGCAGCGTGCGATCGTCTGATTATCTTTAGACGGAAAAAGAAACTTTGAATAAAACATTTCGTTGAGAGTTTCGAATTACTTTGATATGTTACAAAGACAACTTTGCAAAAAAAAAAAAAAAAAAAAAAAGAAATGGATAATTCCTAGATAATTGCAGGTAGTGCAGTCAGCGCCGGGACTTACCGGTAGAGAGGGGGGCGGTACATCTGCACCCCCAGCGTCTCCATTGCCCTGATTGGATTGCTGTGTCCCCCTTAGAGGTGATGTGTGAGCCCTTGGAGACCAGTGAATGTCACACTGAGCTGTGCCTGCCTGTGTCACCGGGGGGAGGGTCCTCCTTCCACCCTAGCAACTCCAATCAGGAGAGAGCTGAGCGAGGTGCCCCCCCCCGTCTGCTGCTGCGACAGACCTGTTCAATCCAGCACCTACCTGGGGCACAGGACAACCTTGGGGGGGCCCCAGCGGTGCCAAGGGCAGCAGATCCCGACCCAATCATCTGTCAGCAGCTGGAGGAAGGAGAGCGAAAGGGAAAGCTGAGCGAGGAGGAGGAGGAGGAGGAGGAGGAGGGGGGTGCCAGCAATCACCTTACACAGGAGACTCGCTCATCACATCCCTCCGCTGTACTCCTCATCCCCACTCCTCCAACCCGCCATACAATCTACTCATCAACCGTACCCACCATACAATCTACTCATCGACCGTACACCCCCTACAATCTACTCATCGACCGTACCTACCATACAATCTACTCATCGACCGTACCCACCATACAATCTACTCAACGACCGTACCCACCCTACAATCTACTCATCGACCGTACCCACCCTACAATCTACTCATCGACCGTACCCACCCTACAATCTACTCATCGACCGTACCCACCATACAATCTACTCATCGACCGTACCCACCCTACAATCTACTCATCGACCGTACACCCCCTACAATCTACTCATCGACCGTACACCCCCTACAATCTACTCATCGACCGTACCCACCCTACAATCTACTCATCGACCGTACACCCCCTATAATCTACTCATCGACCGTACACCCCCTACAATCTACTCATCGACCGTACCCACCCTACAATCTACTCATCGACCGTACACCCCCTACAATCTACTCATCGACCGTACCCACCCTACAATCTACTCATCGACCGTACACCCCCTACAATCTACTCATCGACCGTACCCACCATACAATCTACTCATCGACCGTACCCACCCTACAATCTACTCATCGACCGTACCCACCTTACAATCTACTCATCGACCGTACCCACCCTACAATCTACTCATCGACCGTACACCCCCTACAATCTACTCATCGACCGTACCCACGCTACAATCTACTCATCGACCGTCCGTACCCACCCTACAATCTACTCATCGACCGTACCCACCATACAATCTACTCATCGACCGTACCCACCCTACAATCTACTCATCGACCGTACCCACCCTACAATCTACTCATCGACCGTACCCACCCTACAATCTACTCATCGACCGTACCCACCCTACAATCTACTCATCGACCGTACCCACCTTACAATCTACTCATCGACCGTACCCACCTTACAATCTACTCATCGACCGTACCCACCTTACAATCTACTCATCGACCGTACCCACCCTACAATCTACTCATCGACCGTACCCACCATACAATCTACTCATCGACCGTACCCACCCTACAATCTACTCATCGACCGTACCCACCCTACAATCTACTCATCGACCGTACCCACCATACAATCTACTCATCGACCGTACACCCCCTACAATCTACTCATCGACCGTACCCACCCTACAATCTACTCATCGACCGTACCCACCATACAATCTACTCATCGACCGTACCCACCCTACAATCTACTCTTCGACCGTACCCACCCTACAATCTACTCATCGACCGTACCCACCCTACAATCTACTCATCTACCGTACCCACCATACAATCTACTCATCGACCGTACCCACCTTACAATCTACTCATTGACCGTACATTACGGGGGGGGGGGGATTTACTAACACTGGAGAGAGCAAAATCTGGTGCAGCTCTGCATGGTAGCCAATCAGCTTCCAGGTTTTAGCCCTGCTTCACATTGAATGCTACTTCACTTGAGCTAGCAGGATTTCAAAGTAGCAAGTCGGTGCGATTTCAGGTGCTACTTGGCTGTGCCACTTCATGGATGTCTATGCAAGTCGCACTTGAAATCACAAAAAAAAAAAAAATAGCGCAGGAACTAGGGTTGCCAATTTTTTTTTTTTTTTTACAATGCGTACGAGTACCGATCCTTTTTTTTTTTTTGTTAGTTCTCGCCGATAGCGATTATCGATAACCTACCGCAACTGTTTTGTTTTCACTTCAGCTGTAAGCAATGGTACAAAGCATTGAAAAGTTATTTAAAATTGAAATAAATCGTTTTTTTTTTTTGTTTTTTTAATTTAGCGCTTTTTCAACGTGAAATGTGTAAATATGCGCTAACCGATTCCGGTCCGGCCGCCGCCGTTTTTTTTTTGGCTCTCCTGCGCGAAACCACGTTACTGTACATGATCTCGCGGGGTCCGGATAGCAGGCGCACCGCCCGCTGCGCGGCGGGGGGTGCCGATGCTCGTGGCCGATGGTCGCGATGACTGACGGCCAGGAGCGGTCGTGAGCAGGAGACACAGAACAGGGACGAGTGTGTAAACACACAAATCCCTGTTCTGTTCTGACAGGAGTGACAGATCGTGTGTTCCTATTGGCTAGGAACCACGATCCGTCACTTCCTGTAGTTAGTCCCGCCCCCTTCAGTTAGAATCACCTCCCAGGGAACACAGTTAACCCCTTGATCGCCCTCTAGTGTTAACCCCTTCACTGCTAGTGACATTTTTATAGTAATCAGTGCATTTTTAATCGCACTGATCGCTGTATTAATGCCAACGGTTCCAAAATAGTATCAAATTTGTCCGATGTGTCTGTCATAATGTCGCAGTCGCGATAAAAATCGCAGATCGCCACCATTACTAGTACAAAAAATAATAATAATAATAAAAATGCCAGAAAATTATCCCCTATTTTGTAGACGCTATAACTTTTGCGCAAACCAATCCATATACGTTTATTGCGATTTTTTATTTTTTTTAATCAAAAATATGTAGAAGAATACATATCGGCCTAAACTGAGGAAAAAAATTGTTTTTTAATGTATTTTGGGGGGATATTTATTATAGCAAAAAGTAAAAAATACTGTGTTTTTTTCAAAATTGTCGCTCTTTTTTTATTTATAGCGCAAAAAATAAAAACCGCAGAGGTGATCAAATACCACCAAAAGAAAGCTCTATTTGTGGGGAAAAAAGGACGTCAATTTTGTTTAGGTACAACGTCGCACGACTGCGCAATTGTCAGTTAAAGAGACGCAGTGCCGTATCGCAAAAAGTGTTTTGGTCAGGAAGGGGGTAAATTCTTCTGGGGCTGAAGTGGTTAATAGATATGTGTAAAAATATTCACGAACAAAGCAAACAAAAAAAAAAGTTTTAATTATCGTTTATAAAATAGACCTAAACAAAAGAAAAAAAGCAGGAAAATAATAATTAAATGGAGGAGAATAGGGAGTTAATTAAGGCTGATTAGAGTAAATGAAGGGGTAAACAGAGGAACATTTGTTCATCCCTAATCTGCAGATGATGAAACAGAAAGATACAAAAAGAAGCAATGTTTCTTTTTATTTTAGTGTTTCAGGGCTAAGTAATGTTGCTAATAAACATTGCCGGCTGCTTTTTTTTTTTTTTTTTGACAGCTCCAAATACCGGACTTCTTTAACACTGGAGAGACCCCACTGACAGCTCAAAGAGCCGAGCCTGAAAGTATCGGTTTCAGGTATCGGTGCATTTGCACGATTTACCGATACTTGTACAAATACTCGGTATCGGCACCAATACCGGTACTAGTATCGGTGCAACCCTAGCAGGAACCTTTTCTTCAAATTGGTGCGGCAACGGTTCCATTGCTAACAATGGGGTACGACTTGTCATGCCGTTTGGAAATGTCAAATCGCATGATGAAGTCGCACCAGGCTTATTGTCAAAGCTTAAGAGCCCTTTTAGCCCTGGTTCACACTGACTGCGGGAATGAAATTGTCTGAGTTCAACTGAACTCGCATGATTTAATTTCTGCATTTCAGTTTAGACTTCGGAGGGGGGTGATTTTAGAGACATCTGTGCGGGTTGTTGCACAAATGTCAATGGAAATCGCACCCGAAATCGGCAAAAGTAGCACAGAAACTGTATTTGAGAATTGGTGCGGCTCCGCAAAGTCGGCGCCGCAAATTAGGTGTCGCACCGATTCAGGCGGTTCCATTGCGGGAAATAGCCTCCAATTTGTCAAATCCCATGCCAAGTTGCATCAGTGTGAACCAGGGCTGTGCGTTAGATATAGCGCCTGTAAAGCTCCTCCCATGTCCCCGGAGTGTGAAAGCTCGAGTGCGATCACACTGGGGCGGTGCGCTTGCGGAACATTAGAAAAAGCCCTGCAAGCAGCATCTTTGGGGCGGTTTGTTGCTGTATTTAGCGCTCCCAAAATGCCCCTGCCTATTGAAATTAATTGGCAGCTCTTTGGTAGCGCGCAGCACGGGCATTTTTAACCCCTTCTTTGGAGTTAAAAGCGTTGCGCTAGCGGCCAAAAAGCGCCGCTTAAACAGCGGTAAAGTGCTGCTAAAACGAGCGGCTCTTTCCCGCCAATGCCCCAGTGTGAAAGAGGTCTAAATGAACAAACTGAAGCTAGAAGCGGATTGGCTGCCAGGCACAGCTGCACCAGATTTTGACACTTTTTAGTTTTAGTAAATCGCCCCCAATGTGTTCTGTTTTCCATTCTCATTGCAAGTGAAAGTAAAAGGAAATCCCAAATTTTGGGTTCTCCCCAGAAAAGTAAGGCTCGGTTCACAGCGGTGCGATTCGGGAAGCCTTGTGATTCCTGTGCCGGTTCTCCCATCACACCTGAATCGCAGGCGGTCCGCACTAACATCTGGGAACCTCTGCGGGAGTGAATGTGAAGTTAATGACACCCCCCAGATCAGTTCACAGATCGCAGTGCAAACTGTAAAATCGGACAGGAATCGGATCGCACTGAGTGAAGCTCACAAACTGTATGGCTGAGTTTGCCATAAATCTGACAGATTTGGAGAGTTTTTGCAAAGAAGAGCGGCCAAATATTACCAAGTCAAGATGTGCCATGCTGGTAGACTCAGACCCAGAAAGACTGAGTGCTGGAATAAAAGCAAAAGGGGCTTTAACAAAGTATTAGTTTAGGGGTGTGCACACTTATGCAACCATATTGTTTTAGTTTTTTATTTTTACTCCCCAATACCTAAAAGATTTCAGTTTGTTGTGCAATTTAGAGGTCACATTAAAGGTGGTAAAAGTTCTGAAATGATTTATCTTTATCTCATTTTTTTACATCACAGAAACCTGACATTTTAACAGGGGTGTGTAGACTTTTTATATCCACTGTACAGTATATAGCATAAAATGTCATGTCATATAACATGACATACCATGACATCACATACCATGACCTCACATACCATGACATGACAAACCATGACATCACATACCATGACATGACATACCATGACATGATAAACCATGACATCACATACCATGACATCACATACCATGACATGACAAACCATGACATCGCATACCATGACATCACATACCATGACATCACATACCATGACATGACAAACCATGACATCGCATACCATGACATCACATACCATGACATCACATACCATGACATGACAAACCATGACATCACATACCATGACATGACAAACTGACATGACAAACTATGACATCACATAGCATGACATCACATACCATGACATGACAAACCATGACATGACAAACTATGACATCACATAGCATGACATCACATACCATGACATGACAAACCATGACATGACAAACTATGACATCACATAGCATGACATCACATACCATGACATCACATACCATGACATGACAAACCATAACATCACATAGCATGACATCACATACCATGACATCACATACCATGACATGACAAACTATGACATCACATAGCATGACATCACATACCATGACATGACAAACCATGACATGACAAACTATGACATCACATAGCATGACATCACATACCATGACATGACAAACCATGACATGACAAACTATGACATCACATAGCATGACATCACATACCATGACATCACATACCATGACATCACATACCATGACATGACAAACTATGACATCACATAGCATGACATCACATACCATGACATGACAAACCATGACATGACAAACTATGACATCACATAGCATGACATCACATACCATGACATGACAAACCATGACATCACATACCATGACATCACATACCATGACATGACAAACCATGACATCATATACCATGACATCACATACCATGACATCACATACCATGACATCACATACCATGACATGATATACCATGACATTACATACCATGACATCACATACCATGACATGACATGACAAACCATGACATCACATACCATGACATGACATGACAAACCATGACATCACATACCATGACATCACATACCATGACATCACATACCATGACATGACATACCATGACATGACATGACAAACCATGACATCACATACCATGACATCACATACCATGACATGACATGACAAACCATGACATCACATACCATGACATCACATACCATGACATGACATACCATGACATCACATACCATTACATGAGATACCATGACATCACATACCATGACATGACAAACCATGACATGACAAACCATGACATCACATACCATGACATCACATACCATGACATGACATACCATGACATGATATACCATGACATCACATACCATGACATGACATACCATGACATCACATACCATGACATGACATACCATTACATGATATACCATGACATTACATACCATGACATCACATACCATGACATGACAAACCATGACATCACATACCATGACATCACATACCATGACATCACATACCATGACATGACATGACAAACCATGACATCACATACCATGACATGACATGACAAACCATGACATCACATACCATGACATCACATACCATGACATCACATACCATGACATGACATGACAAACCATGACATCACATACCATGACATGACATGACAAACCATGACATCACATACCATGACATCACATACCATGACATGACATGACAAACCATGACATCACATACCATGACATCACATACCATGACATCACATACCATGACATGACATGACAAACCATGACATCACATACCATGACATTACATACCATGACATCACATACCATGACATGACAAACTATGACATGACAAACTACGACATCACATAGCATGACATCACATACCATTACATGACAAACCATGACATGACAAACTATGACATCACATAGCATGACATCACATACCATGACATCACATACCATGACATGACAAACTATGACATCACATAGCATGACATCACATACCATTACATGACAAACCATGCATCGCAAAAATATAACATAACATGACATCATATAATATGACATGACATACCATGGCATCACATAGCAAAACATGACATTATATAACATGACATCATATAATATGACACAGCAAAACGCACCACGCATATTTGGGTGCCGTTCAATTTTAATGGCACCTGAACGCAGTGCGGTCTTCCTGCGATTCTCACGCACCGCGTCAAGCTTGTCGCCCAAAAGAAGCTCCTGCTTATTTGCGGTGACAAAATTCCAAAGTCAAATGTAAAAAGTAAACTTTTTCGAAGTCCTTACAAACAACATTCATCGTGTCATCAATTGTACGGATTTCACATTTTTGTACCAATCCCGGCATCTGTAGGAACATTCATTAACCCCTTAGTGTGCAGCCAGATTTAAACAGACCAGACTGCCCTCAATGCTGCTCATGAATTTCTATTGGTCCGCCATGGAGAGCATTCTCCTTCACTGTGCTACATTATGATATTCCATTTGCATGGCAGAGGGCAGAAAACAAATCCGTCCTGTGTAGTAACAACAGCTCAGCGTGTTCTGGTTCAAACGCGGCTTTATGCATTGACTTACCTTCTTAGACCCAGTCTGTCCAGACAGTACACTCACCTGCTGACTTGCCATAATCCACAAGCAGCTCAACTCTTCAACACACAGAAGCTGAATCCAGTGCAATTTGACTTTAGCTAATTGTGGTACGGAGGGTCATTTTCTAGCCTTTTAAAGCATAGGAAGACCATGACTATTCTAAGCCCTGTACTAACACTGAGGCTTTTTTCACACTGGGGTTAGCGGTAAAGCACCGTGAGTTTTAGCAGCACTTTACCGTCATTTTGGCAGCGCTTTTTGGCCGCTAGTGGGACGCTTTTAACCCCGCTAGCAGCCGAAGAAAGGGTTAAAAGTGCCAGTGTCGCGGCACTGCCGAAGCGCTTTGCATTCATTTCAATAGGCAGCTGTTTTGGGAGCGCTGTATACACCGCTCCCGCACCGCTCCCTCACCGCCCCAAAGACGCTGCTTGCAGGGTCTTTTTTTTCCCATCCTGCAAACACACCGCCCCATTGTGAAAGCACTCGGGCGGCTTGAGAGGCACTTTACAGGCACTGTTTTTAGCACTAAAAGGCCTGAAAAGCACCTTAGGGAGGCGAAAAAAAACCACCTGAAAAGCAGGGAGGGTCTAACTAGGACTAAACTAACTAGCACTAAACAGCAGAGGGAGAATCCATATAAGACCCCTTTCACACTGAGGCAGTTTTCAGGCATTTCAGTGCTAGAACTAGAGCCTGTAAAGCACCTGGAAAAATTCCCCCCATTCATTACAATGGGTGCTTTCACACTGGGGCGGTGCGCTTGCGGAACGTTAAAAAAAGCATCTTTAGGGGGGGGGGGGGGTTGGGAGCGCTGTATTTATCGCTCCCAAAATGCCCCTACCTATTGCAATAAATGGGCACCGCTTCCGAATCACCTGAAAAGCGATTCAGAAGTGCCGCAACACTGGAGTTTTTAACCCATTTTTTGGGGTTAAAAGCACCATGCTAGCGACCGAAAAGCAGCGTAAAAGCGCAGCTCAAACAGCAGTAAAGTGCCGCTAAAACGAGCGACGATTTACCGCCAACGGCCGGCGCTTTCAGTGTGAAAGCAGCCTAGCATAGTAAACAAGTTGCAGTAGCCCAAAACCTCCACAAGATGTCAGAATACAACCGAACAATAATAAAGTGGTTCTAAACCTCCATCTTCAAGTTGTACCTAGAGGTAAACCTATAATAAGGCAGGAAAAAAAATGAAATATTCAATATGGATGGAGAATTAACTCCTGCTGTCAGAATACAATGGCAGCACTGATCATTCGGGATTGATAGATCGACTTGTGTACAACCACCTAGCCCATACATGGATTGAAATTCTGCCAGCCTCTGCTAATCCCTGCTGAACTAGCCGAATTTCAATCCATGTATGGCCAGCTTTACATACTACTGACCCCTGCACTCTGCAGTACATACTACTGACCCCTGCACTCTGCAGTACATACTACTGACCCCTGCACTCTGCAGTACATACTACTGACCCCTGCACTCTGCATTACATACTACTACATACTACTGACCCCTGCACTCTGCATTACATACTACTACATACTACTGACCCCTGCACTCTGCATTACATACTACTACATACTACTGACCCCTGCACTCTGCATTACATACTACTGACCCCTGCACTCTCCATTACATACTACTGACCCCTGCACTCGGCATTACATACTACTGACCACTGTACTCTCCATTACATACTACTGACCCCTGCACTCTGCATTACATACTACTGACCACTGCACTTTCCATTACATACTACTGACCACTGCACTCTGCATTACATACTACTGACCCCTGCACTCTGCATTACATACTACTACATACTACTGACCCCTGCACTCTGCATTACATACTACTGACCCCTGCACTCTCCATTACATACTACTGACCACTGCACTCTCCATTACATACTACTGACCACTGTACTCTCCATTACATACTACTGACCCCTGCACTCTGCATTACATACTACTGACCACTGCACTTTCCATTACATACTACTGACCACTGCACTCTGCATTACATACTACTGACCCCTGCACTCTCCATTACATACTACTGACCACTGTACTCTCCATTACATACTACTGACCACTGTACTCTCCATTACATACTACTGACCACTGCACTCTCCATTACATACTACTGACCACTGTACTCTCCATTACATACTACTGACCCCTGCACTCTGCATTACATACTACTGACCACTGCATTCTGCATTACATACTACTGACCCCTGCACTCTGCATTACATACTACTGACCCTTGCACTCTGCATTACATGATATTGACCCCTTCACTCTGCATTACATACTACTGACCCCTGCACTCTGCATTACATACTACTAACCCCTGCACTCTGCATTACATACTACTGACCCCTGCACTCTGCATTACATACTACTGACCACTGCACTCTGCATTACATACTACTGACCCCTTCACTCTGCATTACATACTACTGACCCCTGCACTCTGCATTACATACTACTGACCCCTGCACTCTGCATTACATAATACTGACCCCTTCACTCTGCATTACATACTACTGACCCCTGCACTCTGCATTACATACTACTAACCCCTGCACTCTGCATTACATACTACTGACCCCTGCACTCTGCATTACATACTACTGACCACTGCACTCTGCATTACATAATACTGACCCCTGCTCTCTGCATTACATAATACTGACCACTGCACTCTGCATTACATACTACTGACCCCTGCACTCTGTATTACATACTACTGACCCCTGCACTCTGCATTACATAATACTGACCCCTGCACTCTGCATTACATACTACTGACCCCTGCATTACATACTAATGACCCCTGCACTCTGCATTACATACTACTGACCCCTGCACTCTGCATTACATACTACTGACCCCTGCACTCTGCATTACATACTACTGACCCCTGCACTCTGCATTACATAATACTGACCCCTGCACTCTGCATTACATACTACTGACCCCTGCATTACATACTAATGACCCCTGCACTCTGCATTACATACTACTGACCCCTGCACTCTGCATTACATACTACTGACCCCTGCACGCTGCATTACATAATACTGACCTCTGCACTCTGCATTACATACTACTGACCCCTGCATTACATACTAATGACCCCTGCACTCTGCATTACATACTACTGACCCCTGCACTCTGCATTACATACTACTGACCCCTGCACTCTGCATTACATACTACTGACCCCTGCACTCTGCATTACATACTACTGACCCCTGCATTACATACTACAGACCCCTGCACTCTGCATTACATACTACTGACCCCTGCACTCTGCATTACATACTACTGACCCCTGCACTCTGCATTACATACTACTGACCCCTGCACTCTGCATTACATACTGCTGACCCCTGCATTACATACTACAGACCCCTGCACTCTGCATTACATACTAATGACCCCTGCACTCTGCATTACATACTACTGACCCCTGCACTCTGCATTACATACTACTGACCCCTGCACTCTGCATTACATACTACTGACCCCTGCATTACATACTACAGACCCCTGCACTCTGCATTACATAATACTGACCCCTGCACTCTGCATTACATACTACTGACCCCTGCACTCTGCATTACATAATACTGACTTCTGATGTCTGCATTACTTACTCTTGACCCCTGCACTCCGGATGACTTACTTCTAACCCCTGCACAGTGTGGTACATACTACTGATCCCTGCACTCCACATGACTTACAGTACTCCTTACCCCTGTACAGTGTGGTACATACTACTGACCCCTGCACTCCGGGTGACTTACAGTACTCCTTACCCCTGCACTGTGCGTTTCATACTACTGACTTCTGCACTCTGTGTCAAAAACTACTGATCTCTAAACTCTTCATTACATACTATTTGCTTCTGATATCAACATTACATACTACTGACCCCTGAACACCTTCCAGGCTTCCTTCCTTTTTAATGAGGCCTTGCTTGCTGCACCCCGGAGATCTTTGACCCCTTCCATGTTATCAGGTAGCTCTCTAATTCTCCAGGGTTGCCTAATGTATTTTTGGTAATGTACATAACTAAATCAACCCTCTTGTAGTCTACTGTGCTGCCTGTACAGTAAAACTCAGAGAGGTGTGCTGCAGTGCAAATAGTAGGCTGATAGTAGGAGAGAGCAGAATGACAGAGATGAGCTCATCAGTCTGCTGCTTCTCCTTTCAATGCTCAGTCACAGGGTGGGTTGGAGAGCATACTAATAACGCTGCAGCACAGAAGGGCTGGGTCTCCTCCCCTGCCAGACATGGATGCACTATGTGGCAGAGCTGTGTAAATCTCAGGACTGGATTGACAGCTATACAAATCTTTTGACAGCCATCATATATACATTATATCTTTGTATTTAGCTGTTTGCCTGGCATTCAGCTTGAAAGATACATTTTCATCTAAAGAAAAAATGCTAAAATAAAAACATTTAAAAAGTTGCTTTAAAAAAAATAAAAATCTGCAATTTTTTCATTGAAATGTTTTATTGTTCCTAAGTTGGAAATTAGTCATCAGCCCCATTCATGTATTTTATTTATCAGCTCACAATGGGATTTATTTGCACAATTTCATTTTTCTTTTTTAGCAAACTAAAAACACTGAAGCTATTTCAGCCCATGTTCATTTTTTTAAATGCCCCCCCAGAAATAATCCGGGAAATGTGCGTCCAAAGACGTGAGAGCGCGCCTCTCGTTCTGCGGAATCGATGGCCTTTGGCGAATTGCACAGGCGCTTTGCACACCTCTAAAAATAACCGATAATCTCTGGCTATTGTTAGCTGTATCCTCTGCTCTCGGACGCTCACGAGCGGGTTTCTATTCAGAGGTATTTTAGGTATTGTTGGCGCCGCGCCAGGGACCAACTCATGTAAACACCATCAAGAGCCAGCAAAGGCTCCCAGACCGGGCAGCTTGTATGTGCCAGCGGTAGAAAAACTGAAAGCGAGGCTTACATCTCTAAAACCGTAAAATCGTACGAAAAACGCCGGCTAATCCCTTCGCTGCTGCGCTTCTGCCAGCACTCCGCAGCGAACAGTCAGGCTTGTTTAGCAAACCTAACCTTTAGAAAGTATGGAGCCTCCGATTTTATTTATACTATAGTACAAAATGTTACAGAGTGTAAGATTCCAAGGATTGTGATTAGAACCCTGGGCAAGCTGCGTCTATTTATAACTCTTTTTAAAGAAGTTGTGCTAAGGATAGAAGCGCTGTACCCTCTATGTGCCAAAAGAAAAACTGTCATCCAGAGCAAGGTTTCATTTGTTCTTTCACTGGAAAGATGGTTCCAGGAATATGCAGAACACTGGACAGCAGCGGTGCAGCCAGTGGGAACCAGAACATTGGGGGTCCGGTGCAAAACAAACATAAATAAAAACATGGTGAGTATTACATGAACCAAGGTCACAAAGGTGGACTAAGCCTTCTGTTGTACCTGTCATTGGTGGCACATTTTGATATGTTACCTGGATGGTCCATCTTTCTCATCACCACACAGGGTTCCTACGTTAAAGGCAAAGTCTACCTTTGCAAAAATCCACATTACACCCTAAATATGAGTGTAACATGAAACATAGTCACAATGGGAGACTATGCCTTCAAAAAGGACCTGAACTGTGGAAGATGAGCCCAAAGGAGGTACACAACGCCTTGGGAGGGGCAACAGTGCAAAAAAAGACATGGTGGGTATATAAAGATGGTTACAAAGGTGGTATAAGTCTTCTGTTGTACATGTCATTGATGGCAAATTTTGGTGTGTCACCTGGATGGTCCATCTTCCCCATGACCACACAGGGTTCCTACATTATATGGGTGTAATATGGGTGTAACATGAAACATAGTCATAATGGGAGATTAAGTCTTCAAAAAGGACCTGAACTTATAGCTTGGACTTGATGGCCTTGTGTCTTATTTCAATAGCACCTACAGAGGCGGCTCTAGGCTTTGTGAGGCCTTAGGCAAAACTTAAACATGAGGCCCCACGGACTGTGACGCTCCATGATGAGGCCGCTATTCCTCAGGCTGCGGGCAGTATCTGATTTGTCCATCAGCTCCTAAGCCACAGAGTCCCAGTGGGGGTAGGCGGAGCGCCGGGTGCATAACCGTGCCAGAAATCAGTGCCACCTATCAATGCCCATGAGTGCCACCTATCAATGTCCATCAGTGGTGCCAGTCAGTGCCTCATCAGTGCCACCTAGCAGTGCTAATCAGTGTCCATCACTACCACCCATCAGTGCCCATCCCTGCCACCCATCAGTGCTCATCACTGCCACCTATCAGTGCCCATCAGTGCCAGCTATCAGTGCCACCTATTAGAGCCCTTCAGTGCCACCTACCAAAGCCCTTCAGTGCCGCCCATCGGTGCCACCCATCAGTGCCACCTCTCAGTGCCCACTAATCCCACCTATCAGTGCACACCAGTGTTGCCTATCAGTGCCCATCAGTGCAGACTATTAGTGCCCATCAATGCAGCCTATCGGTGCACATCAGTGCAGCCTCATCAGTGTACATCAATGAATGAGAAAAATTACCTTTAATAGCAAAATATAAAACTTTTTTTTTTTTTTTTAAATGTTTTGTATTTTTTTATTTCAGTCTTTTTTTTATGTTTTTAACAAAAAATAAAAAACCCAGAGGTGATTAAATACCAACAAAAGAAAACTCTATTTGTGGGGAAAAAAAATGATAAAAATGTCATTTGCGCACAGTGTTGTATGATCATGCAATTGTCGTTCAAAGAGTGACAGCGCTAAACGCTCAAAATTGGTCTGGGCAGGAGGGGGGTTTAAAGCGGTGTTCCAGCCCAATTTTTTTTTTTTTAAGTCAGCAGCTGCAAACACTGTAGCTGCTGACTTTTAATAAGGACACTTACCTGTCCAGGGAGCCCGCGATGTCAGCCCCCCCCCCGAGGCCAATCCGTCCATTGGATTGGGTGCAGGCGCCGCCATTCCAGCTAAGGGAAACCGGCAGTGTAGCCTTGCGGCTTCACTGCTGGTTTTCGACTGTGCATGCGTGAATCCCGCAACGCTTTGTGAATAGCCAGCTTGTCTTCTGGGACACACACATGTCCCAGAAGACAATGGGGGGGGGCTTGCCGCTATATAGGAAGCGACTTCCTCAGCCGCGGCCCGGCTGGATTTGAAGTACTCTTAGTACTTCCAAAAAAGGTAAGTTAGAAAGTAAACATTTTTTTTTAAACATCCAAAAATGAGAGGTGGAGAGGTGGTCTTTCGTTTAAGTTGGGTGGGACTCCGCTTTAAGTACCCAGTAAGCAAGTGGTTAACATAGCTAAGGAACAGCCAACATACACATAATGCTAATCCACATCTAGCAACTAATAGCTGATAGTGATCTAATGAACATGAACTAATTAACAACTAGTCACTTAAACAAACCAAGGTACACAAAGTACATTACACATTATCATAAGCATATAAAAAGCATTTAACATCTAGGGCGATCACGGGGTTAAATATGTGCCTCACAAGTGTTTTTGTGTGTACTGTGTGCTGCTTTTAATGGGGATCTACATCCCTCCCAATTTTTTTGAGATGGGAATGAGGGATACCTATTAGCAAAAGTATGTAGGGATAAGACACCCCCTTAAAGGAGAATTTGAAAAATATATATTAGTAAAAGAGGAACTGCAGTCTGCTCACATAATTTGTAATAAACACATCTTTGCCATTCTGAAGCTTCCCACCAACCACTTTGCATATTATTCTATATATACTGCGATTCTGTACTTGCCAAATATGCTGCAGAAATCTCCCTCCACTGAGTCTGGCTGCAGCCATTTTAATTGTGGGCAGCTGAAGCTGCTGCCTGTTCACCTCCAGCTCCGCAGCTATCATTGGCTCTCTTATGACTCATCCCCCCTCCCTTCCTGGCAAACTCTCACAAGAGTTAGAGAGAGCTGTGCATGATGTCATAAGCCTAGGCTAATGACCAGACAAGAAACAAGGAGTGGGCTGTATAAGGTATTTACTGGCAGAAAAAAAAAAGTTTGACTATCCAAAGTTAAAACAACAAGGGCAGAAGATTTAATAGATGGAGAGATGACAAAATAACTGAAGGTTCACTTTATACCCACAAGTGCTTTTTCTTACCACTACTATTCCTTTATATTGGCTTTTGACATTTACAAATGCAGCAATTTAGAAGTTGGATGAAAGGTTTAGCGCTGGGAAACACTATTTGAAAGCTAAAAAGAGCATTTTATATACAACTATATAGATCAGAGCAAAATGAGGGACATATGAGGAGGAAAGAGGGACAGAGGGACTTTGCTCCAAATCAGGGACAGTTGGAAGCTATGGATCTAGTTGGTTTCATTCCCAGCTTAGCATGATCCCCTGTCACTGAACACAGCTCTGTATTGTTTGCATTCACAGAGCTGTGTTGGGGGAAGCTTAGAGCCGATCACCGTGTGCCGGCGGTCAATCGTTGGGTGGGACCCAGTGATTGGCATGTGCTGTGACAAATCTCAGCACAGCTTGGCCGGTACGGACCACGTTCTTAGTATATGATCCAGCGCAGGGAGGCCGCTTTGCCACCGTACATCCTTGTGATGCGGACGGCAAGCGGTAAATGCATTCCTTTCCATCTCATCCATTCAGAGGAAGCCTTGTATCCATTGATAAAAAACAAAGATTCCTGTGAATGGATGGAAAGCACTCAATTTTGCTCTGGGAATGAGAAGGGAAGTCCTTGTACTGCTGCCGGAAAAAAGCAATGTATATTGTATGCAGCTGATGCCTGTATTACTAAAAGAATGTTTGTTTGGGCCAGCTTGGCCTGAACAGACTATTTAAAGTAAATAGTCTGTACTATAGTAATAGTATGGGGTCAAGTTTCGGATGATTCCTGCTAAACTGGACAAAATTTGAGCCATGAGTGCTTATTTCAGCACCACCAAGGTCTACAGGGGGCTATTTCTCAATCAACTTTTCTTGAAGGAGTTGGATTGAAAATTCTCTGCTGAACAGCTCATGCATCCAATCAGCTGCAGACTGAACAAAATAAATCTAAGTGTGTATGTCCAATTTTAGTCTGCAAAGGTTTAGCATGGTGTGTTCACTGGTTCAAGTCCCGCCCTCTCTGAACCGATTGTAGCTTCCTCCATATGAAGAAGGTATTATTGACGCCTTAATTGTCTATTTTAATAAATCAGTATAATGAACTACAATGTACATAGGCGTGTGCACAGGGTGTGCCAGGTGTGCCTGGGCACACCCTAATCACCTTGTGTGGCACAGATTCCCCTGTTTGGACCCCTGGTATTTCAGAAAAGCCCCCTAACGGGACTTTTAAAAAAAATTGCAAAAATATATATATTAAAAATAAAAACTACTGACACCAATCTCTGCCCTACAGACACCAATCTCTGCCCTACTGACATGTCCACTGCCCTACTGACACCAATCTCTGCCCTACTGACACCATCCACTGCCCTACAGACACCAATCTCTACCCTACTGACACTGTCCACTGCCCTACAGACACCAATCTCTGCCCTACTGACACCATCCACTGCCCTACTGACACCATCCACTGCCCTACAGACACCAATCTCTGCCCTACTGACACTGTCCACTGCCCTACTGACACCAATCTCTGCCCTACTGACACCAATCTCTGCCCTACTGACACTGTCCACTGCCCTACTGACACCATCCACTGCCCTAAAGACACCAATCTCTGCCCTACTGACACCATCCACTGCCCTAAAGACACCAATCTCTGCCCTACTGACACTGTCCACTTCCCTACTGACACCAATCTCTGCCCTACTGACACCAGTCTCTGCCCTACTGACACTGTCCACTGCCCTACTGACACCAATCTCTGCCCTACTGACACCAATCTCTGCCCTACTGACACTGTCCACTGCCCTACAGACACCAATCTCTGCCCTACTGACACCAATCTCTGCCCTACTGACACTGTCCACTGCCCTACTGACACCATCCACTGCCCTACTGACACCATCCACTGCCCTACAGACACCAATCTCTGCCCTACTGACACCATCCACTGCCCTACTGACACCAATCTCTGCCCTACTGACACCAGTCTCTGCCCTACAGACACCAATCTCTGCCCTACTGACACCAATCTCTGCCCTATTGATATCGTCCATTGCTCTGCTGACTTCGTCAGTATATACACACATGTACACACGCAAATGTTTAAACTTTAGGGACAATGTATATATAACAATGAACATAAAATATGGATATCTTTTAATCAATTTTTACAACAATCAAAAAAAAAACAACATACATTAAAAATGATATTTTCCGCAGATTCAATGCTGTAGTCTTATGGTTACACTAATCAGTATGTAAGTTTCCCCTCTGGACACGGGTCACCCTGATGATCATGGTCTGGACGAAGTACATCAGCCTAGCAGAGGGGTGATAAGATGTTCTAGGGCGCCCTCTAGTGGTCCAATTCATTTAACACACCCAAAGTTGAGTATCACGCAGTAAGAATAGTTCAGCCACACTTTTATCTTTCCTTTTTTTTTTTTCAGATGGAATGTAGGTGATTAACGCCATGTTATTTGTCATTGTGGGATAATGTGCAATGGTGGTAGAAGCGTTGTTTTGTCGATTTCTCGCTTACAGTAATCGCCTGAGTCACTTAGTAGGAAAAGCAACTATTAAAGTGTATCTAAACCCAAACACTTTAACCAAATATGCTGTTGCGGATGTTCCCGTAATGTGATGACGTAAACCTTTTTTTTTTTTATAATATGTCCTGCTTTCACTTAAATTATTCAAGCACTTTCTTTCATAGGGTGACAACTCATACTCAGTTCAGTTTGCGGCGTTGTCACTGTTTTATTCCTGAGATGGACGCAGGTAGTTCCGCCATGGGCTCTTTGTATGATAGCTAAAAAAGAAGACAAGGGTTCTAACCCTTCTCCATTTTATCCAGAACTAAGCTGGACATACATTTTAATAACAAAACCGAGACAATTACATTTTTGCCTATGTAAGGTGTGATGTACCTTCTTTAAATTCAATGGATTGAAGGTTATTATGTACAATATAAAATATACTGTAAGTAAGGACATAACCTGGAAGGGTCCCCGGAATAAATTCAGCTTCTGGAGCCTGGAAAGCCGGGTTAATGACATTTTTAATCAATGTTCTTGTACTGGAACCTAACAAATGATGGCCTGAACCACATCTACTACGTGCAGGACCTCCTCTGCCTTTATCTACAGAAGTGACTAAAGAATTCCGACTTAAGTATTGTGTGAACAATTCCATGGGCCCAGACTGAGTCAGACCCATGTCTGCCACAGAGAAAACTAGGTTCTTGCTGGAACCACCCAAGGACTTATTATGGATGTGTATGTAGTATGACCTCACAATTCAACCAACGCTGAGATTTCAGAGTTCAGTGGAAGTATCTTTTAATGCAGGGGTCAGCAAGAGAACACTATAGGGGCACAGGACAGAGGACACTATGGGGACAGAGGACACTATGGGGACAGAGGACACTATGGGGGCACAGGACAGAGGACACTATGGGGACAGAGGACACTATGGGGGCACAGGACAGAGGACACTATGGGGACAGAGGACACTATGGGGACAGAGGACACTATGGGGGCACAGGACAGAGGACATTGTGGGGACAGAGGACACTATGGGGGCAGAGGACACTATGGGGGCAAAGGACAAAGGACACTATGAGGGCAGAGGACACTATGGGGACAGAGGACACTATGGGAGCAAAGGACAGAGGACACTATGGGGACAGAGGACACTATGGGGACAGAGGACACTATGGGGGCACAGGACAGAGGACACTATGGGGACAGAGGACACTATGGGGGCACAGGACAGAGGACACTATGGGGACAGAGGACACTATGGGGACAGAGGACACTATGGGGGCACAGGACAGAGGACATTGTGGGGACAGAGGACACTATGGGGGCAGAGGACACTATGGGGGCAAAGGACAAAGGACACTATGAGGGCAGAGGACACTATGGGGACAGAGGACACTATGGGAGCAAAGGACAGAGGACACTATGGGGGCAGAGGACAGAGGACACTAAAGGACATAGGACACTATGGAGTCAGAGGACACTATGGGGGCAAAGGACAAAGGACACTATGTGGGCAGAGGACAGTATGGAAGTATGGGGAAATATGACACTATGGGGGCAGAGGACACTATGTGAGCAGAGGACACTATAAGGGCAGAGGAAACTATGAGGCAGAGGACACTGCAGTGGGGGGGGGGCCCTATTAGGGACCCCATCACCCCTGGGGATAAGGACCCCTTCTCATTTGGGGACAGGGACCCCTTCTCACCTGGGGACAGGGACCCCATCTCCCCTTGGTCCTGAGTTCGGTGGAAGGATCTTTTAAAGCAGGGGTCAGCAGGGGGACCCTATGGGGGCAGAGGACAGATGATACTATGGGGACAGAGGACACACTGGGGTAGAGGACACTATGGGAGCAGAGGACAGATGTCACTATGGGGACATAGGAAACTATGGGGGCAGAGGACAGAGGACACTATGGGGACATAGGAAACTATGGGGGAAGAGGACAGAGGACACTATGGGGGGAGAGGACACTATGGTGACATAGGACACTATGGGGGCAGAGGACAGGGGATACCATGGGGGCAGAGGACACTATGGGGGCAAAGGACAGAGGACACTATGGGGGCAAAGGACAGAGGACACCAAAATGGGATTTTAAGGGCAATGCAGAAATTGGCAGTGTTGAATTATAGTTAAAAAGAAGTTTATTGATACAAAAATGAATAGGATATACATGAACATACACATTGATCTATAGTTAAGAATAATTATAAAAACATCAGATATATGGAAACATATGATGCATCCTACTGCTAGTTACAAGTACCACCCCCGATAGGTGTGATGGCGTCCTGATAGCAGATTTCCAACGCGTTTCAACTTATTGTAAGGATAAAGTCTTCCTCAGGGAGGGACTGCATCACATTATTTGCATTTAACTGTAAAAAATCGCTTTCCCAGTGCTGGCAGGGGTCCTAACACATGGTTGTCAATGCTGCTCAAATATCCTCTACGGGATGGCCTGGTGTATTGTGAAGAAACCAGTATTTGGCAGTCGCGATAATTAAACAACTTAAATTGATTGTGTCAGGTGTATTGTTCCAAGTGGCAGGGAGCTCTGGTCCTGGAGTACCTCTCTGTAACAAAGCCAGTTGTGGAATGCCACAACTGGCTTTGTTACAGAGAGGTACTCCAGGACCAGAGCTCCCTGCCACTTGGAACAATACACCTGACACAATCAATTTAAGTTGTTTAATTATCGCGACTGCCAAATACTGGTTTCTTCACAATACACCAGGCCATCCCGTAGAGGATATTTGAGCAGCATTGACAACCATGTGTTAGGACCCCTGCCAGCACTGGGAAAGCGATTTTTTACAGTTAAATGCAAATAATGTGATGCAGTCCCTCCCTGAGGAAGACTTTATCCTTACAATAAGTTGAAACGCGTTGGAAATCTGCTATCAGGACGCCATCACACCTATCGGGGGTGGTACTTATAACTAGCAGTAGGATGCATCATATGTTTCCATATATCTGATGTTTTTATAATTATTCTTAACTATAGATCAATGTGTATGTTCATGTATATCCTATTCATTTTTGTATCAATAAACTTCTTTTTGACTATAATTCAACACTGCCAATTTCTGCATTGCCCTTAAAATCCCATTTTGAGGTACACATTTAGTTCTAAAAATTACAAGGGATGCTGGCAATGACACGGCCAACCCTCTGAGTCATATATTTATGTAAACAAGGACAGAGGACACTATGGGGGCAAAGGACAGAGGACACTATGGTGACATAGGACACTATGGGGGCAGTATGAAATTTATTAGCAGGTGAATGTGGCCCTCTACGCATTCACATACATTGAATCCGGCTCTTAAGTGGAAAAAGGTTGCTGACCCCTGTTTTAAAGTGTTTTCGGGATAGAAACAAGCTAATAGGCACATGCTGAGACCACAGAAACCTAAACATGAAACATAATTTCTATTAGTTTCTGAGTTACAGGCTGTAAAGTGTCTAACGGAGTAGGCGATAATGAGAGCCAGCAAGGGCCCCGAGGTGGACAAGTCTTCCCAATGCCCTCAGATGTATGGCCACTGTTCTAATTCAAATGCTGCCTTATGCATTGACATGCTATTCATAGACCCAGTCTGTCCAGACAGTATGGACACCTGCTGACTTGGCATCATCCACAGGCAGCTTAACTCTTCAGTGAGACAAAGAAGTTATAACTGAATTCCAAGAATTCAGCAACTTTGCAAACAACGCAATCACATTACAAACCTACAATTACTAAACTCAGAACCTTCATTCACTATATCTGGTCTTCCACAGTACACAGAACATGGAAATGCAAATATTTTAGTAAATATAAACTGATATATACCTTTTCTCATCAGCAGTATATAGTAGGGGTGCAACGGATCAAAAAACTCACGGTTCGGATCGTTCCTCGGATCAGGAGTCATGGTTCAGATCATTTTAGGATAAACAAAAAAAAAATCTCCCCCACTGTAATATCCACAATCTCCCTATTGGCAGGGTGTGGCAGAGTATTGGCAGAGTATTGCAGGGTATTGGCGGGTATATTGGCAGAGTATTGGCAGGGTATTGGCAGAGTATTGGCAGGGTAATGGCAGAGTATTGGCAGGGAATGGCGGACTATTGGCAGGGTATGGCAGAGTATTGGCAGGGTATGGCAGAGTATTGCAGAGTATTGGCAGGGTATGGAAGAGTATTGGCAGGGCATTGCAGCAGGGCATTGCAGAGTATTGGCAGGGCATTGCAGCAGGGTATTGCAGAGTATTGGCAGGGCATTGCAGCAGGGTATTGCAGAGTATTGGCAGGGCATTGCAGAGTATTGGCAGGGTATTGCAGAGTATTGGCAGGGTATTGCAGCAGAGTATTGCAGAGTATTGGCAGGGCATTGCAGAGTATTGGCAGGGCATTGCAGAGTATTGGCACTGCTGCCATCCGATCTCTCCCCTCCACTGTACAGATCAGTACACAGAGGGGAGAGAGGAACCGACGTCATGACATGACGAAGCGATCAAGTGCTAAACGGCCGCCGGGTGTACCAAGATGGCCGCCGCTCTTGAGCTAGGCCGAAGCCGCAGCCTTTCCTATGGCCGAGGCCACAGAGCGCTCCGCGGATCGCGGGTGTCCCGATCCGCGGAGGTTGATCCGTACGGATCACGGATCGATGACGATCCGTTGCACCCCTAGTATATAGGAGTCTTGAGACTTCTATCAGTTCCTAGTAAAGCTTGTAGGAGGAGTTTTCATACTGCACTGATCCTCTGTCTGGTCAGTGCTAATTGCTCCTGTCCTGATCACATGCACTCTCCCGAGGAAAAAAAAACTCTCTTGCGATACATAACAAACTGAGCATGTGCAGCCCGTCCCCTGGCTCTGCAAATATCAGGCTATTTTTTGGAGACAGTGGAAGAAGGGGAGGATCAAAGAAGACAGGATCAAACAGCCTTTATACACAATGCAAAGGATTAACCCCTTAGGTTCCACAGTGAGTATAACAAGCATGCTTTACTGCATATACAGACCGATTTTACTGTTGTGGGTTTAGTAACACTTTAAGTCCAATTAGGTGTATACAACCTTTAGGACTTATCTCTATTTCTTATATGTGACAGGTTTATTGCACTCCTGGAAGATACACGGGACACTTGAGGCTCACACCTTCCCCTCTGCTGTCCATTCACAGAAGACTTTGTATTTTTCTCCTCCTATTGACCACAGGCGTTGTGTAATTTTTCTACACACACTGACCACAAAGCCTGAGGCACTGTTTACTCACACCGATGGGGGGGGGCATCTACTTCCACTGGTCACAGATTGGCCCCCTAAATTCTGAAGGACAGGGAACTGGCCCTTTGTTTAGAAAGTTTGGAGACCCCTGTGTTAAACAAAAAAATGCAGAGGGCCCACTTGACCTCCAGAAGATTTACCCCCTTCATGACCAAGCCATGTTTTGCGATATGGTCCTCCGTTACTTTAACTGACAATTGCGCGGTTGTGCAACGTTGGACCCAAATAAAATTAATGTAATTTTTTCCCACAAATAGAGTTCTTTTGGTGGTATTTGATCACCAATGTGCTATTTATTTTTTGTGCTATAAACAATTAAAAAAAATATATGTTTTACTTTCTGCTATAAAACATATCCAATAAAAAAATGTAAATAATCAAATTTCTTCATCAGTTTAGGCCAATGTGAATTCTGCTACATATGTTTGGTTAAAAAAAATATTGTATGTTGATTGGTTTGTGCAAAAGTTATAGCCTCTACAAACTATGGGACATACACTGGATTTTTTATTTATACTGGTAATGGCGGTGATCAGTGACTTATAGCGGGACTGCGATATTGCGGCGGACAATCAGACACTAGCTGACACTTTTTGGGAACCAGTGACACGGATACAGTGATCAGTGCTAAAAAATATGCACTCTCACTGTACTAATGACACTGGCTGGGAAGGGGTTAAACATCTAGCGGGCGATCAAAGGGTTAAATGTGTGCCTAGCCAGTGCTTTTGTGTACTTTGCGTGCTGCTTTTACTAAGGAATGTAATGGATATTCTTTCCCTGCTCTGCAGGGAAAGAAAATCCATCACATCCCCGCTGTCAGAACAGAGCTCCGCCCTGTGTGTCTTCCCGACAATCAGCGGCAGACATCCATTGGCTGGCACCCGCTGACAAATCACAACAGAAGTGGAGCGTGCCCCCCAGACAGAAGTGCAGAAGCACGTATATACAGTATATAGCAGGGATATGATATTAGCGGACCTCCAGCTGTTGCAAAACTACAAGTCCCATCATGCCTCTGGGTGTCATACTTGTGGCTGTCAGTCCTGCTATGCCTCATGGGACTTGTAGTTCTGCAACAGCTGGAGGTCAGCTAATTGCATATCCCTGGTATATAGTATATAACCCACTATAGGGCGGTCATTAAAGTGTTACTAAACCCAGGACCCTGCATTTACTATATCTGGTCTCCTACAGTACACAGAACACGGAAATACAATCGTTTTAGTAAATATAAATTGCTAAATACCTTTTCTCATCAGCAGTATATAGCAGTCTTGTGACTTCTATCAGTGTCTGGTTAAAGCTTGTAGGAGGAGTTTTCATTCTCCCCTGATTGTCCAAAGAGGTTGCAGGACCCCTGACCCTCAGTCTGGACAGTGCTGATTGGCTCTGTGCTGATCACATGCACCCCCCCCCCCCAAGAAAAAACAAAGAAATTGCCAGCAAAACACACCAAACTGAGCATGTGCAGAGTGCCCCCAAAGATGTATTCTATTAGGAGATGGTTTGGGGAGAGTGGAAGAAGGGGAGGATCAGAGAAGACAGGATCAAACAAGCCTGTTTACACAATCCGCAGGATTAACCCTTTAGGTTCCACAGTGAGTATAACAAGCATGCTTTACTACATATACAGACTGATTTTACTGCTGCGGGTTTAGTAACACTTTAATACTAGTCAAAGTGATTTTAAGACGCTGAATGTGGTTAGGAATGTTTCTAATTTTACTCCAGTCTGTGCAAAAGTTTGTCCTTCCTGTGGTCTCCGTTGGCCTTCTTGTGTGATAAAAGATTTAGAGCAGGGGGGCGGGACCGGAAGTTGCCCTGCATGGACGCCTGAGCCTTCAGCTCTCCACTAGCCCGCAGCATTAAGGCCTGAAAGGGGGATTTTCAGCTACATTTTATGGGAGGCAGCAGGAGAACCAGATCCTCCAAACCCAGGGGATCATCCCAACCGCCGTCCGGCTCCACAACAACCCTCCACGGGTACTTTAAACATCCCTCTATGTCCGAGGACGGCGGGGACAAGATGGCGCCGACGGCCCCTGCCTCATCCACGAGGCAGCCACCACGGCGGAGCTCGGCATCCCCTCCACTACTCCAGAGCACAGCGGACCTGGAACGGGAGACAGGAGACCGGAGAAGCAGGGGATCAACTGCGGTGAGTCCACCCCCTCCACTCCCAGCACAAGGGAAGCATCCCGGCCTGCCACAGGACCCCTTACTAGGCCTCTTCACTAACTCCTACACGCAGTGCTCACAGGCCTTCCCGCAGCTGCTGCGCACCATGTCTGATCCATCCCTGTCCCTGGGAGGAACAGCGACCCCCACACCATCCCTGCAACCCAGTGACTTTCCCCCACTGCCAGGTCCGGGGAACACAGGGGACATGGGGCAATTGTCAGAGATGAACTTTAATGGTGACACTCTCCAAACATACTTTGGTCCCCCTCCGGTCTCCCCCCAGCCACAAAGACAGACCCGCCATAATGCCTCCAGGTCCACAGAGCAAGGAATAAACCAGGCGAAATCATATGCCCAGGCAACAAGCTCGCCATCCCTGATCCCTACGGAGGGTAGGGATGGAAGTCTCCCATCTCACTCACAGAGACTCACATGGGGGGACAGGACGGTCCCCCACCTACAACAATGGGATCCCAGGAGATCAGCATCTCTCCAAACCACAAGGGAACCATCCCCATCACATAGCCCACAAAGCCACATGGAACAAGATCACCACCCACAGCACCCCACATCATGGCAGGACTGTCTCCAGGCTATTCCCACTAAGGAGGACTTCAGACTCCTTATCGAGGAAGTCAAGTCAGCATGCCGGGCAGAAATTCAGGTGATACATGCTAACCTTAAACACCTATCCGACAGGGTGGAGATGGCAGAGGAGGAAATTCAGGAGACCAAGCTGGCAGTACATCGCACCCAAGTACAGGGGGCCGACCATCATATAATGCTCCGGAACATGCAGCGTCACCTCGAAGATTTGGATAACCGAGGACGTCGAAACAATATTCGTGTCCGAGGTCTACCTGAGTCAGAGGGTCCCGAAGATCTTCACGAAACTCTGCAACTCCTGTTTAACAATCTTCTGGGGGACCCCCCAAACAAGCCTATTGAGATGGACCGTGCCCACCGTGCCCTCCGCCCCAAAGGGCCCACCTCAAGACCCCGAGATGTCATATGCAGGGTCCACTCATTTCCCCTGAAAGAGGACATCATGCGCAAAGCCCGCACCACAAAAAAGATTCTCTTTGAAAACACGCAGGTCCAACTTTTTCCAGACCTTTCCTGGATAACGTTACAGAAACGCAGACTGCTCCAACCCCTACTCATCCTGCTCCAAGAAAACGACATCACCTACCGCTGGGGATTCCCCTTCAGCCTCACTGCCCGAAGGCAGGGAAAAACCGCAGTGCTACGCTTTCCAGAAGACGTGGAAAACTTCTGTGACACCATGGAAATCCCACCACCCCGCCTGCCTGAATGGGACTTAGTAGATTTGCCCACACCTCCTCCAGTGGTGTGGCAGAAGGTCCCACCAACTAAGCGTCCCAGGGATCGGGACTCTCCCAGCGGATCCACCAAAACAAAGCCTAAAAAAGGATGACTATATCTCCCTCCTCTCCTGCCCCTCCCAATACAACTACAATTATAGGCTATCCCCCTAGGCCTTCCCCACCTGTCATTTTTTTTTTAGCAACATAGGGCACCCCCCCCCCCCTTTTTTTTGCTGGAGACAACTCAGCGGTGGAACTTTTGGTCACTGACCCCCCCCTGGAGGTTAATCCCACTAGAGTTCCCTATTGTCACTCCGTTTTGAGGACTTGAACACAGTTGATTTTGCTTGTTCGCTATGCCCCCCCGGCCTGAGTCCCCGTTAGGGGCCCCGGCCGAGGGGACCTACTGGAACTTCTTAGAGCCCGGGCGGTTCTCACTGCCCGAGACAACAACAAAATGTTTATTGCTAAATGATTTGCTACTAACTATTTTTCTCTTTCTCTTTTCTCCCCTTCACTTATTCTACTTCTTCTACCCCCCCCCCACCCCAATTTTTTTTCCTCTCATGGCTCGCCGCAGGTCTGGAGCAACCACTCGGCTTCCTCTCACGCCTGATTCCCGTCACACCTCGGACTCCCTGGAAGGTCCACGACTGGATAAGCTAAGTAATCTGATGCACGCACTCACCACCGACCATGGCTAAGATCTTATCGTTTAATGTCCATGGCTTGAACTCAAACAAAAAAAGACATCTCGCATTGAGGGAACTCAGGCAGATTGGGGCAGATGTAGCTATGCTGCAGGAGACACACTTCAATAGAGGGAATGCTTTCGCCTTCGCATCCAAACAGTACCCCCAGATTTATCAGGCCTTTAGCCCTCGTAAACGTGCGGGTGTTGCTATTATGTTTAAAAAAGGCTCTCCATTTAAATGCACCGACTCCCTCATAGATCCGGGGGGACATTATATAATTTTAAGAGGTCAGTGGCAAACACAGGCGGTAACTTTCTGTAATATCTACGCACCCAATACCCATCAAATACATTTCCTATCTAGAGTCCTCGCTCGCCTCTTTAGACAACCCAATGATTATTTAATTATTGGCGGAGACTTTAACCTGGTGCACTCAGTGGGTTTAGACCGTCACGTGATTAACCCTGCAGCCCACCAGGCTCGGACCGTCCGTGATTCCAAGCTGTTTCGTCAGCTGACCAGGCGACATGCCTTATTCGATGCATGGAGAGCCTTACACCCAGGGGATAAGCAATTCACATTCTATTCTGCCCCTCACCTCATGCATTCCCGCATAGACTATATCTTCGTTAATAACAATACCCTGCGCGCCATCAAAACCGCCCAGATCCTCCCCATCTCGTGGTCTGACCATGCCCCAGTCCTTATGTCACTAGAAATAGGTACCCCAACCCGTAAACCTAGTAATTGGCAGCTAAATAACTTCCTCTTACAACATATCCCGTCCAGATCGGAACTAGAGACAACCCTGCAGAATTACTTCCAAGAAAATAACACCCCCGAAGTCTCCTTAACCACCCTCTGGGAAGCCCACAAGGCAGTCCTACGGGGACGGTGTATAGCGATTTCTTCGGCCATGAAGAAAAATGCGATGGCATCTAAAATTCAAGCCGAAAGAGACCTTAAAATTCTAGAAACCCGACTGCAAATATCACCATCCCTAAACCTTCTCAAAAAAGTAATATGCCTCAGAAACACCCTTCGAGATTTAGCGTTGGGACAGGTAGAGAAGGCACTTACTCGATTAAGACAAACATACTATGACAAGGGGAATAAGGCCCATACTATCCTAGCACGTAAACTCTCGGAACGCTCTCACCTGTCCACACCTCACCAAATTAAAGATAAAAAGGGGGCCCTCATGTCACACCCCCAAGATATAGCCCAGACCTTCGGAGAATTTTACACAACACTATATAATAACCCTGAAATTCCCAGAGACCCGGCCCCACCTGAAATAAAAGATCGAATGAAGCAATACTTGGAGGACTGTGGACTCCCCAAATTACTTAAGACGGACCTGATGTCACTTAATGCACCGATTACAGAGGAAGAGCTAACGGCCACCATCAAAACTCTGCCCTCTCATAAATCACCTGGCCCAGATGGCCTTCCTTACGAGTATTATAAGACATTTCTCCCGATTCTACTACCATATATGTGCAGGATGTTCAACGCCTTCTTTCAGAAAACCCCCATTCCCACTGACATGCAGAGGTCGTTCCTCACGTTAATTCCTAAGCCTGACAAGGATCCTTCTGTGTGCGCCAGCTACAGGCCAATCGCACTCCTAAACTCTGATCTAAAAATTTTTACTAAACTCCTTTCAATGCGACTAAACCTGATACTTCCCTCGCTAATACACAAGGATCAGGTGGGATTCGTCCCCCTACGTCAGGCGGGGGATAACACGAGAAGAATTATTGACCTAATAGACGTGGCGAACAGGAATAAGCAGCAAGCGTTAGTCCTTGGCTTGGACGCGGAAAAGGCTTTTGACCGCCTCGGCTGGTCCTTCCTCTTCGCCACGTTGAATTGCATGGGATTTCAGGGCCCATTCCTCCAAGCAATTAGACATCTGTACACTAATCCCTCATCCCAAGTAAAAACTCCCTTCGCTCTATCACGGGCCTTTCCAATCACGAATGGGACCCGCCAGGGGTGCCCACTCTCACCGCTACTTTTTGCGTTGTGTGTCGAGCCTCTGGCGGCTTCCATCCGAAAAAACCCCAACATTCACGGCATACCGCTGCGGGACAGGGAATTCAAACTAGCCTTGTTTGCTGATGATATTATCCTCACCCTGACCCAACCCAGAATGTCACTTCCTAATCTACACGCCGAACTTGACCTATACAGATCCCTATCAGGATACAAGATAAATGCAACTAAATCAGAAGCCCTACCCATTAATATCCCAACACAGGAAACACAACACCTACAACATAACTTCCCTTACCATTGGCAGTCATCATCATTGAAATATCTGGGAGTACAGCTAACTCCCTCTTATTCCACCCTATACCGAGCCAATTACCCCCCTCTCTTTAAAACTATAAGGGACCTTCTATTGAAATGGAAGGCTCATCATATCTCCCTACTAGGGAGGATAGCCTCTGTTAAGATGGTCATCCTACCAAAGTTACTGTATCTATTCCAGACTCTCCCCATCCCAATACCCCTATCAGAACTGAAAAAACTCCAGGCGGATCTAGTACGATTTGTTTGGAATTACAAAAGACATAGAATCCCACAATCAGTTATGACAGCGGCACGTTCAGACGGCGGTCTATCATTCCCTGACCTAACTAAATACTATCAAGCCACTCAACTGCGAACCCTGGCTTCTTGGTTCACCCAACGCTCATATAATAAGTGGACAGAAATAGAAAAACTTTGGATGGCCCCAATCCATCCAAATAGCATGCTGTGGAATGCGGAGGTGAAGGTGGAGTCCACTCAACTCTTGGGCCCCATGCTCCACATTAGTACACTTTGGCGTAAAGTAGCACGGCTCTATAAGCTATGCTCAGATAGATCACTCCTCACATCGTTCCTCTACAACCCCAAGCTGCCTGTCGGCCTTACTCATCAGATGTCTTTTCCATGGGCGATGAGGAATTTATTCCACTTTGGCCATTTGGTACACCCATGCACGCGCAGATTACTGTCCTTTACAGAGTTACAGAGAAAATTTGATTTACCAAAGCAAGTGTTCTTTGGATACTTGCAGATTAGGCACTACGCTCAATCAATTGCCCCGAACTTACAGTTTTCGACCCCATCACCCTTTGAGGGTTTGATATTAGAGGGCTCAACTAGACGCGGGCTAATATCTGATATTTATCAGATACTGAACTCCTATAACATTACAGATCAGGGTAAGCACTCGTACATGATCCGCTGGGAGAAGTTTCTAGGGGAGGAGATCTCGGAAGCTACCTGGAAGACGATTTGGTCCCAGGCGGCTAAAAGCTCATTATGCACTTTGTACAAAGAGAATGCATACAAGGTCCTATTCTTCTGGTATATGACACCTGATATCCTCCACGCCATTTTCCCATCCAGCTCGGATAGATGCTGGCGGTGTATGAAGGACAGGGGGACCTTATTTCATATTTACTGGACATGTCCCAAGATAATTCCCTTTTGGACGGAAACACAATTATTGCTGAATCGCCTACTGGGCGTCCAGGTCCCCAAAGTCCCGAAACTGTTTCTTCTTGGTGTGTCTGGGCTACGTATATCCCGACACTCTAGGAAACTATTAGGCCATGTTCTCACAGCAGCGAGATGCCTGGTAGCCCTATATTGGAAGAAACAGATTCCACCCTCCCGAGCAGACCTCTATACCAGAATAAAGGACATAGAGCTAATGGAGAAGATGACAGCCAGGATACAAAACAGAATGGAGGCCCATGACATGGTCTGGGAGGAATGGCATAAACGGGAGGACCCGCCCTAGGTCTGCGGCTAGACCCCCCCCCCCCCACTTCCCTTTCCCCCTTTCATCCCTCTTTCCTCTTTTCCTACTTTATTTTCCTTCTCTCTGTAAACTGCTAATACATTTTCAGTTTAATAATGTTATTTGTTGGTTGAAAACTTCAGATGGTTTGGAAGATATTATACCACTAATGTACCTTGACGATTACCATCAGAAGCTCAATGTCTATGGCATTGACTGTTTATCTATTGCACTTAATTATAAGCAACACTATTGCTTAATGTATATGTATGTCTATATGTTTAATAAAAACTGTTATTTGAAAAAAAAAAAAAAAGATTTAGAGCAGAAAGGCGTTCTGGCCAATGGATTGCTAATAAGCCCCGTCCCGCCGAGTGGAAAACGATCAGAGTAAGCATTTTCTGCAGCCCCTTTCTTCTCCTAAGCACATTTCCCATGCATTAGTCAAGGAGAAGTCTAGCCTAGAGGAACGCTACTTTTAGTAACACTGGAAGCTCAAGCGCTATTTTTAGGCACGGTTGCAGAAATGTAGGTTTTTCACCTGGAATATTATATGCGATAGGTGAGAACGCAAGGCCCCGAGGAGCCGATTACTCATTGTAACAAAAACTAAGACCAGGTCTAGTTTTCTTTTTTTTGCTCAAGATGAATGTAATGATATCATCTCATGTTATCAGGTTTATGTTACTTTTGTATGAAGGGTTGCGAGTTGTAGCTTAGAAAAAAAAAAAAAATAGAAAACTCATTATTCTAAGTAATTTTACAAAGCAAGTTCTAAATTTAGCACAGGATAAACAGGTTACGTCTGCACAATTGCTGGCTTAGTGTTTCAATGAAAAAAAAAAAAAAAAAAACAGAGACGCTGAGTCAGCAACTTCGTTTCCACATCCCTGATACTCCATGGACAGCCAATCGAATCTAAGTCACGTAGTACATGACATCCCCAATAGAGATAAGTGAATAATCGGAGAGTCTCCTACCATTGATTTGCCTTATCCTTTGACGTGAACTGATTTAAGGCTAGGTTCACATCTATGTGGCTGATGCAGTTTTCGGGCGCGTTTTGCGTTTTTAAACCCGCGTTTTTGCATGCAGTGTTCATGCATTTTGCGGTTTTTTTTTTTTCTTTGAACACACTGTGTATAGCTGGTTGCTAAGGAGCAAGCAGGGAAGTCGGCCGCCATGTCCTTAACAACCAATTCGTCATCAGGGTTCCCTGGGTCTGGTATGGATTTGGAGAGGAACCCCACACCAACATTTTTTTACATGGCCTGGTCATGAAGGGGGATAAATCTTCCGGAGGTCAAGTGGACCCTCTGCATTTAGTCCAACACAGGAGTCTCTAAACTGTCTAAACAACCGATGAGTTATCAGCTGTCAGGGCTTCCCGCTGACAGCTGAATGTAAAAAAAATAACTGCTGACAAAAAAAATAATCGAGAAAAAATGGCGTGGGGTCCCCCCCCAAAATCCATACCAGGCCTTTTGGGTCTGGTATGGATTTAAAGGGAACCCTACACCAATTTTTTTTTTTAAATGGCATGGGTTCCACCCAAAATCCATACCAAACCCTTATCTGAGCATGCAGCCCGGCAAGTCAGGAAAGGGAAGGGACGAACGAGTGCCCCCCCCCCTCCTGAACTATACCATAGTAACATAGTTACATAGTAGGTGAGGTTGAAAAAAGACACAAGTCCAACCTATGTGTGTGATTATATGTCAGTATTACAATGTATATGTTGCGGTCGTTCAGGTGCTTATCTAATCTTATCTTATCTTCTTGAAACTATCGATGCTCCCCGCTGAGATCACCGCCTGTGGAAGGGAATTCCACATCCTTGCCACTCTTACAGTAAAGAACCCTCTACGTAGTTTAAGGTTAAACCTCTTTTCTTCTAATCTTAATGAGTGGCCACGTGTCTTGTTAAACTCCCTTCTGCAAAAAAGTTTTATCCCTATTGTGGGGTCATTTGTATATTGAAATCAAATACCCTCTCAAGCGTCTCTTCTCCAGAGAGAATAAGTTCAGTGCTCGCAACCCTTCCTCATAACTAATGTCCTCCAGACCCTTTATTAGCTTTGTTGCCCTTCTTTGTACTCGCTCCATTTCCAGTACATCCTTCCTGAGGACTGGTGTGCAGAACTGGACAGCATACTCTAGGTGCGGCCAGACCAGAGTCTTGTAGAGTGGGAGAATTATCATTTTATCTCTGGAGTTGATCCCCTTTTTAATGCCAATATTCTGTTTGCTTTGTTAGCAGCAGCTTGGCATTGCATGCCATTGCTGAGGCTATCATCTACTAGGACCCCCAGGTCCTTTTCCATTCTAGATTCCCACAGAGGTTCTCCCCCCCCCCAGATTGCATTCATATTTTTGCCACCCAAATGCATTATGGGGGGGGTGCTTTGGGGCGTTGCAATTTTTCATAAGGGATTCCAGGCAAAGGGTACATTTTTCAGAGTCTTCTCTAGGCACATTTAACACTTCTAGATGTTCTCCATACCATATAGTAGCAATTTTTCTATTTCTGAGGTTGGTTCGACTTTAAAGTGGGGTTCCACCCAAAAAAACAAAAATACATGAAAAATCCTAAAAAAAAACAAACAACAAAAATTTGGATATTTTTTTTTTTCAACTTACCTCTAAATGCCTGTTGCTAGGTGGTCCCTCGTAGTCTGCCCCTTCCAGTGCCTGGGCTGGTGACATCACTTCCCCCTCGGCACAGGAAGGGCTCCGCTCTGCTCCCTCCCTCCTGTCAATCATCTGGGACCCATTACAGGTCCCAGGTGACTGAGCGGCCAATCACAGCACGCGGCGCCGCTCGCACATGCGCAGTGGGTGCCAGGCTGTGAAGCCACAGCCCGGCGCCCACAGTTGCAATGCCAGCGCCGCTGAATGGAGGGGGAGACGAGCGGGGCTTCGATCCCCCGCATCGCGGGACCCAGGGACAGGTAAGTGTCCAATTAAAAGTCAGCAGCTGCTGACTTTTAATTTTTTTTTTTTTACTGGACCCCCTGGGTGGAACTCCTCTTTAAATCAACTCCAACATAAAGCTTGGTCGACCAACATTTCTACTGCATTTTTCTCCCTAGCTATTTATGTAAACCAGCGTGCCTTGAAGTGGGAGTTAAAAAGCAGCTTCTGTTTTGGGGCATTCTGGTTAACAGCATGCAAATGATCCTTTTCACATGATGCAAAAAAAAAAAAAAATTATAGTAAGCATTTCTGCAGCCCTTTTTTTCGGAGCACATTTCCCATATATCAGTCAAGTGGAGATTTGGCCTAGAGGTACAGTACTTATAATAACACTGGAAGCTCAATGACTATTTTAGATGTCACTGCAGAAATGTCGTTCCATCATCTAAAATAATATAACAAGCGAGAAAGTAAAACCTTTGGAGAAAAGGACTTAGTATAACAAAAATTTAGATGTCCTCCTTTTGTGTTCAGATGCTTTGCTTCAATGCTTTGTGAATCACTGACTTAGGGCTCATTAACACGTGAGGTTTGGGGGTGGTAAAACACCAGCCGCTAACCCCTTTAGCTGTAGAGGCAGTGGCCAGGGTTTACACATGCTGCGGCAAGAATGATACCCCTTATCACTTTTGGCAGGCATTTAGCCAGCTTATGGTGGTCCACTAAACTGAACGGGGGCCGCTCTGCAAGCACGTGGTTGCAGTGTAGTTTACATCTACAGTGGAATCTTGAATTACCAGCATAATCCGTTCCAGGAGAATGCTTGTAATCCAAAGCACTTGCATATCAAAGCGAGTTTCCCCATAGAAGTCAATGGAAATGAAGATAATTTGTTCCGTATTGACTTCTATTGCATGCAATACCGCATGTGGCCAGAGATGGGGGGGCGCCGCAGAGCCTCGGAAATACTCGGGGACAGCTTGGCTGAACTCGGAACCCCAAAGAAAGGCTCAGAAACACTCAGGAACTGAGTAATTTCGAGTGTTGCCGAGTATTTACGAGTGATTCCGAGCATTTCCGAACGGCTCCGAACCGTACCAAGTGTCACCGGTGCCCCCACACCTCTGACCAAATGCGGTACTGACTTGCAAACCGAGTCAGGATTTAAAAAAAAAAGTTGCTCGTCTTTCAAAACGCTCATTAACCGCGTTACTCGTAAACCAATGTTCCACTGTACTTGTAGCAGGTTGCCTACTGTGGGTTATCTAGCTAGCTTTAGCTGCCCGAGTTAGGGAGAAGGAGTTAATGTTTTACCACCTTCTCTGGGCAAGTTCGCCGGCTTTTTGGGGTCCGGCCTCCCTACCCGTGTATTGTAAAAGGGAGGAGGTCCGCATCCCTGAGAGGCAGGAACAATCGAAGAAGAAGAGGGTTTCTGGAACCTGTTGTCCACTTTGGGGAATGCCGACTCATCAGGACATCATCATTATGGATGCTGCCTTTCTGGACCCTCCATCTTTGGACTCTACCTGTGCAGGTATGTTGGGGCAGCGGCAACTAGTGTTAGTTAGAGAAAGGATGTTTTACACTGTGGCAACTGTATGCCAAGTTTACAGTAAAGTTGTTTCAACTGTTTTGAGCCTGGTCTGAAGTTTTTCAAAGGGGTGCATGTTGGGTTCTGGCGTATCCCAAAGAACCAGGGTCTGTAAAACACTATGCGGTATGAGTAACGCCACTACAAAGGGTTAACTCGGCAAGGCAAGAAAGAAGAAGTAGTTGCCGTGGGTAACCAAAGGGAAGAAATCTCGAAAAGCAACCAGTTTGTTGGCCAAACTGGTTGGGTGACAGGTCCTTCGATAGCAAGGGGGTCGGTGCAGTAGACCGTGCCTACAAACTTTAACCCCTTCCCGCCTGCTTTGGCATCCCTAGTTTAAACAGTTCTGAACACTGGGGAGGGGGGGGGGGGAGTGAGGATTGGCGATCTTGTGACCACTGTGATTGGCTTTCACAGTGGTCACATGATCGGAAGCTGGTCCTGCCTGCCACCAATCATTAGTCCAGACTGTGAGCTGTTTTGACAGCTGGGCATGCAGTGAGCGCGCTCTGAGCACAGAAATATCGGCCACCAAGTGACGCGTTGGACCATCCTTTTGCCGCCACACAAATGTGTTATGCGGGCGGCAACTGATTAAAAAATAATTTAGATGCGTTTCAAGTTGTCAGTTTCACATTCCTTTTTTTAGAAAGGTTGTAATGCCTTGGATTTATAAAAAGTCCTAAGTATTTAAACAACGTACATTCTAAATTTAGCCGAGAGAAAATAGTTTACATTTACACCATCGCCGGCTTTAGTGTTGATAAAGAGTACAGTTGGTTAGTCAGCAGCTTCACTTCCACATCGCTGACACTCCGAGGATGACAGATCGAATCTGAGTCACGCCGGATGTGCCTAACTGAATCTGCCACTTCTGTGTCTTATTAAAGGTACCCTGGAGTCAGACATGGAAATGGAACATTGAAATTGACCCAGAGGACTCCATCTACCCATCGAACGTCTCTAATTCTCATCATGGCATTCCTTGACTGCCTCATTAGCCAAATCCCCACAGTTGCTTGAAGCGCCTTTTAAGTGACACTAATCTCTGATTTCAAAAAAAGAAAACTCTACTCCAGTGTGTATTCCTGAACCAAAGAAAAAAAAAAAGTTGCACAAAAAGTGGAAAAATAAAAGGGAATAATCTCATTGACAGCTGCACTCACAGTATGTCCACATAAACAATACACATATTAATCGATCTAAAATTGTGTTGCGCTATCAATATAAAGTACATAAATTAATAACAGTATTACTCCTTTACCCCTTGATAATGTTCTTTTGAACGAAACACGTCGGGAGGAGCTACAGCAGTGACCTATTACACCCGCCAGGGTGTCTGCATGTGATTGACTGTATTATATGCAATTTTACTCCTGCCTTTTTGCAAGTAGTTTTACCCTTCGTTCAAAAGCCTGAACCTTTACTTACTACCATACCTCCCAACTTTTTGAGATGGGAACGAGGGACACCTATTAGCAAAATGATGTAGGCATAGGACACACCCCCTTCCACGCCCCCTTAAAGGAGAAGTATACAAATACATAAAAACAAAAAAAAAAACAAACACTAGTTAAACCCACAAGTGTTTTTTTTGTGTTTGTTTTTTACCACTACTATTCCTTTTAATTTACAAATGCAGCAATTTAGAAATTTTAAAAGAGAAAAAGTGCATTTTATATACAACTATATAAATCAGACCAAAATGAGGGACAAATGAGGAGGAAAGAGGGACAGAGAGACATTGCTCCAAATCAGGGACTGTTGGGAGCTATGCTTACTACACTAAGACTGGGATGCTATTAACCACTTCAGCCCCGGAAGGATTTACCCCCTTCCTGACCAGAGCACTTTTCGCGATTCGGCACTGCGTCGCTTAAACCGACAATTGCGTGGTCGTGCGACGTTGCACCCAAACAAAATTTACGTCCTTTTTTTCCAACAAATAGAGCTTTCTTTTAATGGTATTTGATCACCTCTGCGGTTTTTATTTTTTGCACTATAAAAAAAAAAAAGTGACAATTTTTTTTAAAAAAAGCAATATTTTTTACTTTTTGCTATAATGAATATCCCTAAAAAATATGTAAAAAACAAACTTCTTTCTCAGTTTAGGCCGATATGTATTCTTCTAAATATTTTGGGTAAAAAAAAAACGCAATAAGTGTATATTGATTGGCTTGCGGAAAAGTTATAGCGTTTACAAAATAGGGGATAGATTTATGGCATTTTTATTATTACATTTTTTTTTTATTAGTAGTGGCGACGATCTGCAATTTTTATCGTGACTGCGACATTATGGCGGACACATCAGACAATTTTAGGACCATTGGCATTTATGCAGAGATCAGTGCTATAAAAATGCACCGATTACTGAGTAAATGACACTGGTAGGGAAGGGGTTAAACACTAGGGGGCGATCAAGGGGCTAAGTGTGTCCTAGGGAGTGAATCTAACTGTAGGAGGAAGGGCTCACTACAACATGACAGAGATCACTGCTCCCGATGACAGGGAGCAGTAGATCTCTGTCATGTTGCTAGGCAGAACAGGGAAATGCCTTGTTTACATAGGCATCTCGTTCTGCCGCTTCGTGGCACAGGCACGGTCACGGAGTACCTGGCGGGCATGTGCGCACCCACAATGCCGCGATTTAAAGGGGACCTACCTGTACGCCCGTTTGCCCAGCCGTGCCATCGTATATCATTGTGTGCTGGTCGGCATGTGGTTAAAGTTCATGTGCGTGTAAAGGCAGGTGTCCCAATACTTTTGGTAATGGGGGGTTTATTTACTAAAGGCAAATCCACTTTGCACTACAATTACACTTGGAAGTGCAGTCGCTGTAGATCCGAAGAGAACTTGCAAGGAAAATAAAAAAACAGCATTTTTGCTCGCACATGATTGGATGATAAAATCAGCAGAGCTTCCACTCATTTCAGATCTTCCCCTCAGATCTAAAGCGACTGCACTTGTAGTGCAAAGTGGATTTAGCCTTAAACCCCATAGTGTATGAGATTTACTAAAACTGGAGCATACAAAATCTAGTTTAGATGAAGTCGCACGATTTCAAAGCTGTGTTCAGTGTGAACGGGGGCTTATTGTCAAAGCTTAATTGAACAAGCTGAAGTTAGGCGCTGATTGGGTACCATGTACGGCTACACCAGATTCTGAGTGCACCAGTTTTAGTAAATCTCACCCACTCAGCAAGAGGTTAAAAAGCCATCTGTAGACAAACCGTTTGTCCCCCCAAAAATTTATGTTTACCTATGCCAGCCACCAAATATCCAAAAAGTGTGGGGTGTATTTGTATTCAGCCCCCTTTTCTCTGATACCCCTAACTAAAGTCTAGTGGAAACAATTGCCTTCAGAAGTCACCTAATTCGTAAATAGAGTCCACCTGTGTGTAATTTAATCTCAGTATAAATACAGCTCTTCTGTAAAGCCCTCAGAGGTTTGTTAGAGAACCTTAGTGAACAAAGACCATCATGAAGGCCAAGGAACACACCAGACAGGTCAGGGATAAAGTTGTGAAGAAGTTTAAAGCAGGGTTAGGTTATAAAAAATATCCCAAGCTTTGAACATGTCACGGAACTCTGTTCAATCCACAACTGCAAACCTACCAAGACATGGCCGTCCACCTAAACTGAGAGGCCGGGCAAGGAGAGCATTAATCAGAGAAGCAGCCAAGAGGTCCATGGTAACTCTGGAGGAGCTGCAGAGATCCACAGCTCAGGTGGGAGAATCTGTCCACAGGACAACTATTATGCCCTGTACACACGGTCGGATTTTCCGATGGAAAATGTCCGATCGGAGCGTGTTGTTAGAAATTCCGACCGTGTGTGGGCTCCATCGGACATTTTCCATCGGATTTTCTGACACACAAAGTTTGAGAGCAGGATATAAAATTTTCCGACAACAAAATCCGTTGTCGGAAATTCCGATCGTGTGTACACAAATCCGACGGACAAAGTGCCACGCATGCTCAGAATAAATAAAGAGATGAAAGCTATTGGCCACTGCCCCATTTATAGTCCTGACGTACGTGTTTTACGTCACCGCGTTCAGAACGATCGGATTTTCCGACAACTTTGTGTGACCGTGTGTATGCAAGACAAGTTTGAGCCAACATCCGTCGGAAAAAAAACATGGATTTTGTTGTCGGAATGTCCGAACAAAGTCCGAACGTGTGTACAGGGCACTAGGCTGGGTTCACACTAGTGTGAATTGGATGTGGGGGCTTCTCCGCATCCAGTTCGCATGACAGAAGATTGTAACCGGCTCTCTATGGAGCCGGTTCACATATCTCTGGGGCAGCTGCGGAGCGGGTTCCTGTGCATCTTTGGCTCCATTTCAGGGCCGAATTCAGGCAAAAATTTCTCCCTAATTGGACCCTGAAACGGAGAACAGACTTGTAGCTGTAATTGCAGTGAAAGGCTGTTCTACAAAGTATTGACTCAGGGGGGCTGAATACAAATACATGCCACACTTTTCACATCTTTATTTGTAAAAAAGTTGAAAACCATGTATCATTTTCCTTCCACTTCACAATTATGTGCCACTTTGTGTTGGTCTATTACATAAAATCCCAATAAAATACATTTATGTTTTTGGTTGTAACATGACAAAATTTCAAGGGGTATGAATACTTTTTCAAGACACTGTATCTCTCCTTTATCATTTCAGACTACACATGTATTAATGTGCCCATATTTTCCATTGTGTTAGAGGATTTTTACATTAATGTATAAAAAAAATTACAATAAAAAACATAAAGCCATTCATTTAAAGATATATGAAAAAGGATCCCTTTTTTCTTTACCTATACAATAAACTTTATTGTGGAAAAAAAAAAAAAAGGATAAACTACACCTTTAAAAAAAAAACTCATCAAACAATGACAAAGCCATGTTACTAGAAAGCAGCCATAGAAACAAAAAGCAAATATTTAAATTAACAGAAGAGAAGTCACTCAGTAAGTGCAGAATAGGCAACAAGGCACAAAACAATTGCTGAACAGTACAGAATGCCAACACGTTTCCCGGTCCTGAAAAGAAGCATGGACGGGACATTAGCAAATACTAGCAACAGCTCCACACAAAGAGCTTCAACACAACAAATCTTTCCAGATTCAGGCTTCCTCCATCCCAACCAATCCCTATCCTCCCTACTGAAAAGAAAGAAAAGGTAAAAAAAAAACAAAATGTCATAATTACCTTTCTAAACTTTCCAAAATCACTTTAACCATTTGCTATCCGGGCCAAATCTTTTTTTTTTTTTATTCTTGTATTTTAGTTGGTGAAGCATAGAATAACAGCCAAAAGGCAAGATCGGTGCACACGGCTGTAATAATTCATATCAATGCAAATGAGTAGGTAAATAGGTACAGGGTATCATTATCCATCATTCAATCATGGAAAATCTACAGGATGACTGCCCAGGGAACGTAGCTGGTAGCCCTCCATGGTTTAACCTCTTGCTTACTGGGATCTTAAACCCCCCTCCTGTTGTCTAGACCAATTTTCAGCTTTCAGCACTGTCACACTTTGAATGACAATTGCACGGTCATACTAAACTGTACCCAAATGAAATTTTTATAATTTTTTTCCCACAAATAGAGCTTTCTTTGGTGGTATTTGATCACCTCTGCATTTTTTATTTTTTGCTAAAAAAATTTAAAAAGACTGAATTTTAAAAAAATTAAAAAATTTTTTTTTTTATATTTTGTTATAAATTTTGCAAACAGGTAATTTTTCTCCTTTATTGATGTACGCTGATGAGGCGGCACTAATGGGCACCGATAGGTGGCAGTGATGGGCACTGATGGGTGGCAATAATGGGCACTGATCGGCACTGGTTGGTTACACTGATAGACAGCACTGCTAGGTGGCACTGATTGGCACCAATGGTGGGCATTGATAGGTGGCACTTGTGCGCATTAATAGGTGGCACTCATGGGCATTGATAGGTGGCACTGGTGGGCACTGTGGGCACTGGCAGGTGGCACTGGCAGGGGGTACTGTTCAGCACAGATGAGGCAGAGGTCTTCGGGACCGATGTCCCTTGCACATAAGCATACTAAGATCCTGTGTGGAGCGTCCCTCCTCTGTGTCAGTGGCACTGACACAGAGGAGGGACGCTCCACGCAGTATCTTAGTATCCACAGGACATATGAAACCAGGGACCTCTGGATATCATCCTCTCACTAAGCAGCTACATTTGAAGCTCTAGCGACATCCCGTTCCTGATTACCCTTCATAAGCACTGACTGTCTATGGGTGGAGCCTTATCGCTGCCAAGCACACTCACTGCCACACATACTTTGGAAACGCACTGTATCTCAAGCTCCCAGCTATCCGGATCTGGCGCCCATCTGTGCTTTTATCTGAACAGTTGCCTCTTCTGCTTTTTGAACATGGAATCATTCCAATTGAACTAAAATATATGTGATTATACTCCACTCTCTACCCCTGATGAAGGTGTAAAAAAACTGGAAACGCGTCGGGTATCAGGGTACACTACCCATCGGAGAGTACTTATGTCATTTTGTATTTTAGGATTTGTTCTGTGTTTTGTTTTTTTGTTTGATGTATGTATGTATTGTACAGACGGCATACATCTTTTTATCCATGATTACATTGTCTAGATTTATATTTAATAAATTAAACATATTTATTCTTACATCAGAGTTGGTGGTCTTTCAAAGTCCCATTTACGGGGTATTTTTCTTTGTTTGATTGTACTTTTATACAGTTGAATGCATCTAACACAGGATATGTTTGAGGAGATATAACCATTTGGTACTCACATCACATTATTTAAACAGACAGTACACTATTTTTGATTTATCATTTCTTCGTGGTAGGGGCAGTGCCACCCAAACCTCTCTCCTTATACATTTCTTTATCCATCCCACTTTTGTTAAATTTCTGAGGTAGGCATCAGCCATATTATATAACCATAGCGCGGAATTTAATACCCTATTTTAGATTTGACCACTGTCTGTCCTAAGAGCCCTTGCACACTGGGGCGGGGGGCGGCGTCGGCGGTAAAACGCCGCTATTATTAGCGGCGTTTTACCGTCGGTATGCGGCCGCTAGCGGGGCGGTTTTACCCCCCGCTAGCGGCCGAAAAAGGGTTAAATACCACCGCAAAGCGCCTCTGCAGAGGCGCTTTGCCGGCGGTATAGCCGCGCCGTCCCATTGATTTCAATGGGCAGGAGCGGTAAAGGAGCGGTATACACTCCGCTCCTTCACCGCTCCGAAGATGCTGCTGGCAGGACTTTTTTTACCGTCCTGCCAGCGCATCGCTCCAGTGTGCAAGCCCTCGGGGCTTGCACACTGAAATACAAGCAGCGGCACTTTCGGGGCGGTTTGCAGGCGCTATTATTAGTGCAATAGCGCCTGCAAACCGCCCCAGTGTGCAAGGGCTCTAACAAAAAGCTAAAGATCTTGGGGCTTGGGTTTTGCATTGCATGTTAATAAGAGGGAACGAAGTCTGTCTACACTTTGTCTCTCCAATTTCACTTTAAAATTGTTATAAAGTAAAGTTTCATGCACACTGCTGCTTCTCCTAAACTCACATTTTTAGAACTTTTGGCATTTTTTTTTGGCATTGCCCATGCTCACTTACCAGAGTTTAGAAGCTTCTTCTCCTGAAGAATAACATTCAAAAAAGGAGAGTTTTGGCAGAAAAATGCTAGATGTGGCGAAAACACGTGTAAATGCTAGGCGCATTTAGTGCTCGAGCATCAATTCATCAATTAAAATAAATTAACTCCCAAGAGATTGCGTTCTAAGCTCGGATAAACGTGCCTAAAAGCGGTACACACGTTTACCGGCATTTTTCTGCTAGCAGGTCTATGGAGCATCCAGTGTGCATAAACCGATGTCCGCCGGCCACCCGCGATCGCTCCTCACAGAGCCAGAACGGGGATCTGTCAATGTAAACAAACAGATCTCCTTTCTGTCAGGGGAGTAGAGAGAGATCTGCTGTTCCTAGTGTTTAGGAACAGCGATCTCTCTCCTCCTCCAGTCACTAAACTCCCCCCCACAGTTAGAAACACCTCCCTAGGGAACACTTAACCCCTTGACCGCCCCCTAGAGTTAACCCCTTTCCTGCCAGTGACATTTATAACGTAATCAGTGGCTATTTTTAGCTCTGATCGCTGTATAAATGTCACTGGTCCCAAAAAAGTGTCAAAAGTGTCCTATCTGACCGCCGCAATGTCGCAGTCCCACTAAAAATCGCTGATCACCGCCATTACTAAAAAAATAATAAAAATGCCATAAATATATCCCTAATTTTGTAGGCGCTATAAATTTTGTGCAAACCAATTGTTTATTGCGATTTTTTTTTTTTTTTACCAAAAATATGTAGAAGAATACATACTGGCCTAAACTGATGAAGAAATTTGTTTTTTTTTTTTAAAAAAACATTTGCGAAAAGTAAAAAATACTTTTTTTTTTCAAAATTGTCGCTTTTTTATTGTTTATAGCGCACAAAATAAAAAACATATTTGTGGGGAAAAAAAGGACATACATTTTGTTTGTGCACAACGTCGCATGACCGCGTAATCCTCAGTTAAAGCGACGCAGTGCCATATCGCAAAAAAATGGCCCGGTCATTAAGGGGGCAAAACCTTCCGGGGCTGAAGTGGTCAAAAGCTTACAGCCACTCAGGAGATAGGTGACCGATTCTATTGGCTGACTGTAGCGTGACATTTGTGTCCCATGCGTTCAGGTTTATTTGAAGCAGCAGATATGTATGTCACTCGTGTTGCTTATCCTTGTATTAAACTGGTGAGATCCGCTAAGCACCTTGCTGCATGAGCTCGGCTTTGGTGGCCGTCCAGAAGATGCTGAGCACATGCAAACAGCGCTATTTGAGAAAGCAAACAAAAAGGTTTTCTTTATTTTACTGCATTATCTCCGCAGGGAAGTATTGTCAGGAGTGAAAACTGATCTTTCTGGTTCGCAAATAGGTGGAAGAACAAAGGCTAATATTTCTGTGCAGAACATTAGCTATACAGTGGAACCCTGGTTTACGAGTAACGCGGTTAACAAGCGTTTTGAAAGACGAGCAACTTCTTTTTTTTTAATCCTGACTCGGTTTGCAAGTGTTGTCTCGCAAAATTCAAGCTAATGGGGTGTGCAGTACCGGATTTGGTCGGAGGTGCGGGGGCGCCGGGGACACTCAGAACGGTTCGGAGTCGTTCAGAAATACTCGGAACCACTCAGGAATACTCGGAACCACTCGGAAATACTCCGTTCCCGAGTGTTTCCGAATCTTTCCAAGTTCAGCCGAGCTGTCCCCCAGTATTTCCAAGGCTCTCCGGCGCCCCCCACCTCTGGCCATTTGCGGTATTGCATGTAATAGAAGTCAATGCAGAGCGAATTATCTTAGTTTCCATTGACTTCTATGGGAAAACTCTTTGATATGCGAGTGCTTTGGATTACAAGCATTCTCCTGCAACGAATTATGCTCGTAATCCAAGGTTGCACTGTACAGGACAAAGTGCATCTTAACTCCCAAAACAAGAATTTATTATTTGGTTCCATTTGGTCTACTAACCACTTACCGCTGGGAGGACGTCCATGAACGTTCTCGGGTTTCAGTGGTTATACCGGAATGATGTCTACACCTACAGGCATCATTTCAGTATGTATTTCTTCAGCCGGTGATTTCCTTTCAGGCATTAACGATTCGAGTGGCTAATTAGCCACTCGATCACTTCTGCAGGTGGTGAAAGGGGTCCCACCCCCCTCCCACAGTCGTTGCTGCCTTTCCCGGGCTCTACCGTCCCTTCGAGGAGCCCCGGAGAGATGCAGCCGGTGGAGATTGCTGTCCTGAACAGAAAGAGAGAAACTGACGTCGTTCCTCTCTCTTTGTAGCCCTGCAAACCAGGAGCGACGAGTAGTTTGTCACTTCCGGTTCTGTCTTTGTTTATATGGCCGCCAGTTTTCTATGGAGAGAACTGTACTCTGGCACGGTGTGCACTCACACTGCAGCAAACTGTACCGGATCAGAAGTGAACCACGCTCAGGGCCACCTGTTCCAAGTGGTCCTGGGCGCAGTTCGATTAACCGGGACTGGTTCAAAGTGCTAGTGTGAATGCACCCTTAGATTCACGCTAGTGCGGGCCATGCATTCCGGTTGAGGGTCAATCAATTACCGCACCCACAACCCCCCGCAGCGGAATAGCACTGCTCTTGCGAGACGCACAGGGCTGCCGTTCATTCTGAATGACACTCCCACGCATATCAGCCCACAGGGTGATCGGGGGTGCTGGAGCTGCATGGCCAAGAAGACCATGAGGTTTCCCTGCGGCCGTGTTTTTAAAAAGGTGCATGCACCTTTTTTGTGCGTTTCACATGGCACAGCAAACGTGGGATGCACGGCCCGCACTAATGCTTAAAAGAAGAGCTCCAGGTATAGCATTTCCAGCATAATTACAATGTAACTATGCATGTACCAAAATAGGGGAATCCCTCTAGAATCCTGGGCCAAACAACTGCCCTGCATAGGCACCATTCAGAAAATGCTTTGCTTCTTCTCAATGAACGCAAAGCGTTCTCTGATTTGATGAGGTGGAGAGGTGGGGCGGTGATGTCACGTACTCCATGGCATAAAATCAGAGAATGAAGACAAACAAGGAAAATCCGCACACCGGTAGAATTTTCTAATGCCTTTATTTGTGAACCAAGATCACAAAGTATACATGACACCAAAGCAGAGTGGTACAGAAAAAACAGCTGACGCGTTTCACACTTATATCAAGTGCTTACTCATGTAAGCACTTGATATAAGTGTGAAACGCGTCAGCTGTTTTTTCTGTACCACTCTGCTTTGGTGTCATGTATACTTTGTGATCTTGGTTCACAAATAAAGGCATTAGAAAATTCTACCGGTGTGCGGCTGTCCAGAATTTCCTTGTTTGTCTTCATCCACATATGCAATTTCAAGGGACTTTTTAACGGTGAACCTGCCTGAGCGGCGGGGTTTCTTTCTGCCTATTTTGGATACCTGGATTTTTTGCTCAAATCAGAGAATGCTTTGTTTTGTCATGCCAAGCACCCAACCTCCTGTATTTAGTGAAAGGGCAGGTAGCCACTCAGCACAGGACTGGAAGTTAGTGGAGATCACTGGGGTAGCAGTATATGGTATACACAGGTATGGTATACACATAGTTACTGGACCAATGTAACTATGTAAAAATATCCATACCAGGAATTTGTCTTTAAAGCGCTTTAACTGTTTATGATGAATATGTAAATAGCTTAAAGTGTTACCAATCCCATAACAGTAAAATCAGTCTGTATATGCAGTAAAGCATGCTTGTTATACTCAATGTGGAACCTAAGGGGTTAATCCTCTTAATTGTGTAAAAAGGATGTTTGATCCTGTCTTCTCCCATCCTCCCCTTCTTCCACTGGCTCCAACCCATCTCCTGATATAACAGAGCCTTTGGGGGCACTCTGCACATGCTCAGCTTGGTGTGTATTTTTCTTGGGAGAGTGCATGTGATCAGCACAGGGCCAATCAGCATTGTCCAGGGTCAGGGGTCATGCAGCCTTATAAGACAGTCAGAGCAGAATGAAAACTCCTCCTACAAGCTTTAACCAGACACTGATAGAAGTCACAAGGCTGTTATATACTGCTGATAAGAAAAGGTATTTAGCAGTATATATTTACTAAAATAATTGCATTTACATGTGTACTATGGGAGACCAAATATAGTGAATGCAGGTTCCTGGGTTTAGTAACACTTTAATGTCCATAGTCTGGGCACGTGTGCACTTTAGGACCATGACAGGACGTGATGGAAAATCTCATAGAACTTTAACAAAAGCAAGAACACATTTTTAGAGGTTTATTTATCAAATGGATTCACCCATTATTAACATTATATTATTATTATTATTATTATTATTATTATTATTATAATAGAAAAAGGTAAATAATGGGTGAAAGATTTGCGTATCTTGGCTAAAAAAATTAGTCTATAGGCCCCTTAGTAGAGTGGGGAAGTGATACCCATGAAAATGTTTTAATTGTTGTGTGGGCCTTCCTCTTCACCATACCCTACATTCCCAGTTTGAGTTTTACAAGGATAGGAAACAAGGGCAAATCTCCCCACTGGGATCACAAATGGAAATAAAAAAAAATGGCAAAAATTTTAACTCTTCTCCAATATAACTAAATCTAAAAAGAAAAATGAGAGTTATGCTTTAAATGTAGTTGAAGCACCTTTTAAATCAGAATATCATCTAGGACAGTGTTTCTCAACCTTTTTTCAGTCAAGGCGCCCTTTAAAATTATGGACAATCTCGAGGCACCCTCCAAAATTATGGACAATCTCGAGGCACCCTCCAAAATTATGGACAATCTCGAGGCACCCTCCAAAATTATGGATAGTCTTGAGACGCCCCATTCTAAAATGTAAAAACGATTCTAATAGTTTTACATAATGCAGCAACATCAATACACATAGGACACCCAACATTAGAGGTGATTTCTTCTTCCAAAGCGAATACACTTTTGCAAACTGGTACTGACTAGTATTCCAATGTTCCTCTTCTCTCTGTTTTTCTCTATCATTTAGCTAACAGGATCCCAAAGCTGATGGAGAGAGACAAGGGAAGGTCAAACAAGGATGATATGCAGGCAACTGACATCCTTATCAACTGGTGATGTCATTGGCCGGTAAGAGGTTGGCAGCTTGAAGGTTTTAATGGTTTACATTGAAAACTAAACTAAAAGGCAGGTTTCATCCACCCAACAGCTTGGGGCAATTTTTAGGCATTTTGCCAAGGCACGCATAAACAAACCCCAAGACACCCCAGGGTGCCTGGGCACCTTGGTTGAAAAAGGCTGTCCTAGGATTACTTTGAAAATTCGGTATATTTAGCCCTTGGTTTAGCTTTACCAAAGGTGCCTACTGATGCTGGAGAACTTTGCCCCAATCTGGCCTTACCCAACCCAACAGGCATTTACCACCCTAGATTTCAGGAAAGTGAAAGTCTATTGGCTGTCGTACAGTTTTCCTGCTATGGCAAATAACTTTGGTTACAAAGGGCAATGATAGAGGAGTATTATATGTACTCCTCTAACATTGCCCTTTGTTACCAAAGTAACCTCTCCGTTCACCCTGTGACCCTCACTGGGTTAATTTGTATGCTGTTGTTAAGGTTACGTTGACAACACCTCATTGGTGAGTGGCCAAGGAGTACCCCCCAATTTCGTAGTGGACGTCTACTGTACCCGTTTTCTCTTTTTTTGTTTTATCTATATTGCCAGGCCAATCTGCAAAGCATTCTCCTCCCCCACAGGGACAAGCATGCATGTTTGCCATAGTTGGATGTGCACGTTTGCACCATAGTTGTCCATTAGAATCCTTCAGTGGCCAGATCAAGCTACACGGTGTGTTAAATAAAAATGATGATAATGCTCAGCGCACATTAATTATACTATCTAACTAACGGGTCACAACCTTATGGTTTATCACTTTTAATTAGTACAAAACAATAATACAACGTAAAAAAAATCATTAGAAGCAAAAAATGATACAACAAATGTAATCCTTCCATATGGCATTTTGCCAGATTGACTCACTTCTTCAGGAATTTGGTAGGTCCTGAAGAAGCAAGTCAATCTTGCGAAACACTTTGACACGCAAGTATGGAGGAACTATGGACTTGATACCCACACTGATATCCTAAAGTATACTTTTATTGATGGACTTTCTCTACAACATACAACATTGTTTGGTTAGATTTGTATCAACATACTTGGATTTGGGGATTTCTGATTGAATAAATAGTAGAGGGTGCAACAATGATTGTATACAATTTATCTTTTAATATTTGTGAAAAATAAAGATTGTTATTATTTTTTAAATACAAATTGCCTCATGTTATGCCTACAAAATCTGCCTTGGTTTTGAGAAATTAGGACTCTTCCTTCTTTATAATTGAAAATAATTTAAAAAAAAAAATCAATAACTATGTTAAGCAAAGATAAAAATATTGGCTTGTATATGGATAACTTGATAATCAAACTGTTGATAATAAATATTATAATCTGATAATAAATAATGAAAAGCAAAAAAAAAAAGAGGAAAGAAACAGTTTTTGTTTTATGGATTATAAAAAAAATAAAAAATATCAAGTCACCCACTAATGCTGACAAAAACACAATACATATCAATTAAAATCAGTTTGAGAAATATTTTAGGGAATTGAATACCCTGTGCATGAAATGATTAAATAGCCCATTAAAAAAAGTAATAATAAACACAATCAAACCCAGAAACACAAAACAAGCAATGAAGTCAACTACTGCAGATAGTTAAAGACGAAATATTGACTTTAGTTTGTGTTGACTTCAAATACTGCATCTCACTCAGGGAACATACTTATCTCAAACTTGTTTGGCAATTGAAATTAAGTTCTGTAGTCGTAAACAGGCCCCTGCCTGTACAGTTTAATAACCCCGGACAGAAGAGCCCTACCCTCCGGGCAAGTAAAAAAAAAAAATACATATAAAAATGATTTACCAAAATGCTTGAAAAAATTGTCATTTTCTAAATTAGCCCTCATGCGCATTATTCTGTAAGCTAGAAGAAAAAGTTTAATAGAAGAGTAAATAAATAAATGTTAGTATTTAAATAATTACCAATTATACAGAATTATTCGAAGACTAAAATCAGAAAAAATGAAGTACAATAATTAAAATGAAAAATGAGTGTTAACGAAGGGATTGTACCTTGTTAGGAGGTCATATTTCATTTCTTGGCTCAGCAAGCAGAGTGTGTTCATGTTGCAGTCACCACAACAGAAGTCAGCAAGTAGAATAAAAAGAAAAAAAAAAAAAAAAGCCTTCCTAGTCACCGGCTTCCAGAAAGTGACTACACACAAACACCCACGTCCTGCAGTGTCACATCGGTGTTCTCCATAACTAGACAAACTAGATTCTGACAAATCTAAATCAATTCGTTTATAACGGATAACCGAGATAAATCTGTCTGGCTTATATCATTTACATTTGCTGAAGCCATAGTGCTGAAGTTATTTACTCCACAAGGATCCGGCTTTATCTCCATCTTTAATTAACAAACTGTCTGCAGCAAGTGGCGCAAACATAAAGGTTCAAAACATCTGGACAAAAAAATATGGAAAAATTAGGTGCTTACACTTAATTTTAACGCATTTGTTTTGTTTTTTTTTTAATTGCCCCAGGCTCATTTTGCACCCCAACGCACTTGCACTGCTGCCTGCCACAGCACATGGCAACACACAGTAGTGCATTTTCAAGCGTTAAAAAAAAAATACGTTAAGTTCAGTTTTAAACATGTTATGGTGTGGTTGCAGCCTCTTAATTTTGATTGGACCGCCTTTTTTCTTATAATTTGAATCGGCTTTTAAAGTGTTTGGAGTACAAAAGAGACAATTGGAGCCAATTAGAAACCTAAAGTGGGGGCTACATTTGATTTCCATTTTGATTTCCAACATACCGTATATACTCGAGTATAGGCCGACCCTAATATAAGCCGAGGTACCTAATTTTACCACAAAAAGCTGGGAAAACTTTTTGACTCAAGTATAAGCCTAGGGTGGGAAATGCAGCAGCTATTGGGTAAACAATGCCCATCCGCAGCCTCACTGTGCCCATTTGCAGCCTCACTGTGCCCACCTGTATCATCAGTGCCCATCTGCAGCCTCACTGTGCCCATCTGTATCATCAGTGCCCATCTGCAGCCTCACTGTGCCCATCTGTATCATCAGTGCCCATCTGCAGCCTCACTGTGCCCATCTGCAGCTGTACCTTTGATAACTAAAACAGCGGGTGTATTCCATGTGTCATGTTCGGCGGCATCCATTGTAACAAAGCCCTGCCTCCTCCTCGTCCGTGATAGATGGAACACTGATACAGTTTCCCAGCATTGTTTTAGTGTTCCGTCTATCATGGACGAGGAGGAGGCGGGGCTTTGTTACAATGAACGGCCGCCGAACAGACTGAATGACACAGCGGGAGACACCCGCTGTTTTAGTTATCAAAGGTACAGCTGCAGATGGGCACAGTGAGGCTGCAGATGGGCACAGTGAAGCTGCAGATGGGCACTGTGAAGCTGCAGATGGGCACTGTGAAGCTGCAGATGGGCACACGGAGGCTGCAGATGGGCACACGGAGGCTGCACCCTCCACTCGAGACCCTCACTCGAGTATAAGCCGAGGGTGGGGGGTTCAGCCTAAAAAATGTGCTGAAAAACTCGGCTTATATTCGAGTATATACGGTAGTTGATTTTCCAGCATGAAATAAGAAAAGACCCTAGAAGGTCCGGGTTTTTGATTGGACTGCCTTGGTGCAATACATGTTAACATGCAACATAATGCGCATTAACACACTGCAAAGGTGCGAATGGGCCCTTAAAGCATAACTCCATTTTGATCCTTGTGTGGCCGCTCCTGCTCTAACAATCGACTTCTGTCAAACGGGCTTGTAGGTAAAATTTTCTCAATCCCTAGCAGCAGCCAATGGGCTGCAGCCGCTGATCGGGGTATCCTGACAGTGACGCTCCACTATCAGAATACAATGTCTCAGCTGGGAGGATTTCTCCATCCATCTCGATTGTGGGAATGGAGGAATACATGTGGGGTTTTTTTTATGAATGGCCAGCCTTGTATATTACTATGCACTCCCCCCCCCCCCGCTTAATTTATGTAGGGAGGAAGGAATGAGCAAAAATACTTACTTTATTCCTCCTTCCCGCAGCCTTCTTCCTCTTTGCTGCTCACCTGGTCACAGCCTTCTCAACATCATTAAAGAGGAGTGCCAGTCAAAAAAAAATTAAAAGTCAGCAGCTACAAATACTGCAGCTGCTGACTTTTAATTGGACACTTACCTGTCCCAGGGTCCGGCATTGCAACTGTGGGCGCCGGGCTGTGGCTTCACAGCCTGGCACCCACTGCGCATGAGCGAGCGGCGCAGCGCGCCGTGATTGGCCGCTCAGTCACCTGGGACCTGTAATGGGTCCCAGATGATTGACAGGAGGGAGGGAGCAGAGCTGAGCCCTTCCTGTGCCGAGGGGGAAGTGATGTCACCAGCCTAGGCACTGGAAGAGGCAGACTACGAGGGACCCCCTAGCAACAGGCATTTAGAGGTAAGTTAGGCACAATCATTTTTTTTTTTTAGGGTGGAACACCACTTTAAGTACAATGCAGGACCAGCTGCCCTGCATTGTATCAGAGGATGTTGAGGGCCCACCAACATTCTAGGCGTGTCAGAAACCACAGAAGAGCACCAGGGGAGCAATGAAAAAGGTAAGTATTATGCAGCGTACACACGATCGGATTTTCCGACGGGAAATAATGGATGTGAGCTTGTTGGCAGAAAGTCCAACCGTGTGTATGCTCCACTGGACATTTGTTATCAGACTTTCCGCCAATAAATGTTTGATAGCAGGTTCTCAAATTTTCCACCAACAAATGTTTGTTGTCGGACTTTCCGATCGTCTGTACCCAAGTCCATCGCACAAAAGTCCACGCATGCTCGGAATCAATTAGGAGCCGGAAGCGCATCGGTCTTGTAAAACTAGCGTTCGTAATGGAGATAGCACGTACGTCTTGTACGTCACTACGTTCGTAATTGTTGGCCAACATTTGTGCGACCGTGTGTACGCAAGACAAGTTGGAGCCAACAACCTTCGAACAAAAATCCACGGTTTTGTTGTCGGAAAGTCCGATCGTGTGTACGGGGCATTACTGTGTATTACTTTCCACGTCACAATTATGTGACGCTTTGTGTTGGTCTATCACAAAAAAATCCCAATAAAATACATTGAAGTTTTTGGCTGTAACAAGACAAAATGTGGAAAATTTCAAGGGGTATAAATACTTTTTTCAAGGCACTGTATATAATATATATATATATATATATATATATATATATATATATATATAAATTAAATATAAAAAATAATATATAATAATAATATATATATTTTATATATTTGATTTTTTATATATATATATATATATATATATATATATATATATATATATATATATATTATATACAGTGCCTTGAAAAAAGTATTTATACCTCTTGAAATTTTCCACATTTTGTCTTGTATATAAATATTTTTTATATATTATTTTTTATATTTAATTTATTTTTTATATATATATATATATATATATATATATATATATATATATATAATAACTTGTAAATCATCATTCAGAATCCACATGAAAACCAAGTAGAAGATTTTAAGTTAAATATTATTTTTAGCATCAAAAAAAGTAATATAAAAAAGCTGAATTGCTAAGAAGGTTTAAAACTTCCAAAGCACTGAAAACAAAAAAGAGTAAAACAGTGATGTAAGGATTTTTCTAAATATAACTCCCTAATGTTCCCTATTATAGCCAAGAATTCTGAGCATCTAAAATTGTGTCACACTTGTGAATTTTGTGCAGAAGTTCGGGCGAATAACCTTTACACATGCACAACGTGTCTTTATTTTTATACAAGACATTTCAACACAGTGGAAAATATTTGAACTTTATATATATATTATGTCCTAATAGTAATGATTGCTCCCAGCAACCCAAATGTTTGATCTTCCCTGTTGGATATTTGGGTATGAATTTGGGTACCCGGCGTACACATGTACCAAACAAAAGTTTTGTAACTCCAAATTTCAACATTTTAAGGAACAGAAGTTTTCAAAGACTAGCTCATTTTAGTGATTGAGAGACACAGCGACCAAAAATTCTAACCTTTATCTCTGCTTCCTAATGTTATGAGAGCCGTCATCAACAATTAGGAAGTCATCAGAAGTCCCTCTGAATGTGCCCTTTGCTTTTCACATTCGGCTGGAATAACTTAAGAATGGCAATGTTCAGGGCTTGGCTCAATTATTGCAGATGCTGCCTTCATTTAGCAGCTTGTGATCTGTTTCAATAGTGATTACATAAGTGCGGTACAATATGGAAATGAACATTTAGGGCTTCTAGCACTGATATTTAAACAAATATTTGAAAGAAACACCTTCTTTGTTGTTCTTAGTCCTAGTCTGCAGACTTGTCTTAACCTCCCTGGCGGTATGATTATTTCGGATTTTAGGTGCTGAAAGCAGTACCATTGTTTTGCATGGAAATTTGGCGTTTTATATTGTAGGTCTGTAAATCTTAACAATAACACACTTAAATCTGTCCAAACAAGAGTCTAGTAGATATCCCGGGTATGATAAAGTTTGAAACACAAAAACATAAATTATAATATAATAAATAAAAATAAATAATAAAAAAAGATTAAAAAAAATAGTAATAAAATAAATTTCCCCACAATTCACTATCGCTCAATTCTGCAAGTGTTCTAATTTACTATCGCTGTTTTCTAGCTGGTCTAAAGCCACTTTTGACGTAAAGGGACACTTTTTGGTTGCTATGGACAATCTCCAGTTTCCAGGCAGAAAGAACAGTGTATATCATGTAAAACTGCATGCAGGGCATGGGCCAAAGCACTGGGGACCAAAGGGATGGGAAATCATTTCATACAGTACTGTAATCTGTAAGATTACAGTACTGTATGTGTTATGGTTTTTATTTTTTTTTAATTTGCCGCCAGGCTCCGCCCCCGTGCGTCGCGCCACTCGCAGGGAACGGAGCCTGGCACGGAGAGGCTTCGGAGGAGGACGGAGCCCTCGGACACTGCGGGTGACATCGCAGGATCCCGGGGACAAGGTAAATAACGCCGCCCCAGGATCCTGCAATGCGATCCCGAGTGTGGCTCGGGGTTACCGCTAATGGTACTGAATTTTAACCCCGAGCCACACTCGGGAAAACCGCCAGGGAGGCTACACTGGGTACACATGGGATTGAGTTTTTTTTTTTATTCAATCAGTGGGTTGAACGAAAAAATAACTTGCAGATCCCTACAACAACACCAGTGATGCTGATGCAGGGACCTTTCTCGATGTGTCTTTGTATTGTGACAGCGGTGACTGCATCAGTATACACATATCAGCACTGCAGCCATTGGCTGCAATCTCTGATTGAATGCTGGTTTTCCAGCCTGGCTGTTCAACAGAAGCCGGTCATTAGAACAAGCAGCAGTACACACTGACCGAAATTTGGCCAGTTCATGCTGTACCAGGCGAATTTCGGTCAGGGGCAGATCTAGCTTAAAAAATATCTGGGGGGACACCCTCCTAAACCTTGTGGACAGCCTTACCAGAAGAATTGAAGCTGTTATAGCTGCAAAGGGTGGGCCAACTCAATATTGAACCCTACAGACTAAGACTGGGATGCCCTTAAAGTTCATGTGCATGTAAAGGCAGGCGTCCCAATACTTTTGGTAATATAGTGTAACTGTAAAGGTGTGAAAGAGAAACCTGACAGAGTTCTAACCTTTCTCCATTCTATTTAAAACTATAACAAAACCTTTTGGGTATTGATATGCTTTAATTGATTTAATCTCTACAGGTATTAAACCCTAAAGCAAATGTTTCCTATATTGCAGCTTACCCTAATAAAAAAGTGCTTTAAATAATGTTTACAGATGTGTAAAACTCTCAGGGATCCAAAGCCTTCAGCTCACAGTATCTAACTCAAATGTGTGTTTCCTTTTCTCAGCAGGAGGTTAAAACGAATGTGGAACATCTATCACCATGTGAGGTGTAAAGCTGTAGGAGATATAAATAGCATAGTTTGGGGGGGTTTCATTCTTGGACCCAGCTGTATTCCTTTCCAGAAATCCAGCACAAGAATAATCCCAGCTGCTACTTTTAACTAAACAGATTTCCCTTTACTTCCTGTACCAGAGACACACTGACACCCAAGGTGACAACAGGAAAGGAAGTGAGGTGAAATATTACAAATGGGGACACAGATAGCAATGTAAACATGTTTCTTTTGTTGTTGTGTTTTTTTTAGAGCAGCCTTTCCACCAGTGGAACACTTATAATTTTTTAGGCCTCGGGGAACCCCTGCCAAAACCAATTCATTGGGGGTCGATGGGAAAAATGCACCTTACAGTGGTGGTCAGTGGGAAGAATGTACCTTAAACTGATGGTCAATGGAAAAAATGATTTCTAACATTGGTGATCAATGGGAATAATGCCCCTTACATTGGTGATCAGTGGGGAGGATGCCACTTATATTGGTCAATGGGGAGAATGTTCCTTATATTGGTGGTCAGTGGAAAAAATGCTTCTAATATTGGTGCTCAGTGGGTAGAATGCTTCTAATATTGGTGGTCAGTGGGAAGAATGTCCCTTACATTGGTGGTCAATTGGAAAAATGACCCTCACATTTGTGGTCAATGGGAAAAATGTCCCTTACATTGGAGTTCAATGGGAAAAATGTCCCTTACATTGGTGTTCAATGGGAAAAATGGCCTTTACATTGGTGATCAGTGGGGAGAATGCCATTTACATTGGTGGTCAGTGGGGAGAATGATCCTTATATTGGTGGTCAGTAGAAAAAATTCTTCTAATATTGGTGGTCAGTGGGTAGAATGCTTCTAATATTGGTGGTCAGTGGGAAGAATGTCCCTTACATTGGTGGTCAATTGGAAAAATGACCCTTACATTTGTGGTCAATGGGAAAAATGTCCCTTACATTTGTGGTCAATGGGAAAAATGTCCCTTGCATTGGTGGTTAATTGGAAAAATGACCCTTACATTTGTGGTCAATGGGAAAAATGTCCCTTACATTGGTGGTCAGTGGGGAGAATGCCATTTACATTGGTGGTCAGTGGGGAAGAATGCTTCTTACTTTGGTGTTCAGTGGGAAGAATGTCCCTTACATTGGTGGCCAGTAAGAATAATGTCCCTTATGCCGCGTACACGCGACCGGACTTTCCGGCAAACTAGTTCCCACGGTCTTCCCGATGGACTTTCAGCGGAGTTCCGACTGACTTTTCGAACCAACAGACTTGGCCACACACGATCGGACTAAGTCCGTTCAAAAGTCTGTTCGGTTTGAATGTGATGTAAACGGGACTAAAAAAGGAAGTTCAATAGCCAGTAGCCAATAGCTTCCCTTGCGTCGTACGGTTTTCCCGATTTGAGTCCGTCGGATAGATTTGAAACATGTTCTATTTCTAGGTCCGTCTGATTTTTTTCACGAAAAACGATCGGACTAGCCCACACTCGATAGGATTG